>JANBXA010000190.1:28662500-28707500 GCA_030556225.1 Cricetiscus sungorus | reverse complement strand
GGGAGTGAAGGTGATGCCACCAAGGACCACGGTGTATTCCACTGCCCCTGCAGACAACGGCAGGGGCAGACATGCCATCGGCAAAGGTGGAATGAAAACAGCTAGCTCACCACCTCTCATTTCCCACTTCCTCTCATCACAGACCCAATACGAAAGCAGAAAGAAGGACATTTATAAAAAGTAGCCACAGAATCAAACCAGACATTGCTCCACATCCCCCAAAACGACCAATTCACCGCCAATTCACCAATTACACAAAACCAAACCAAGTTTTTATCACGTTGTGTCCATGGGTCCAACTGGCCGTTTTTATTTATTTATAAGGAAGGGGATTCCCAGAGGAAAACACGAGCCATGGGACAAACCCAAGGACCACTGTTAGGTGCAGTCAAGTCTAGAGGATGCCACAGAAACCACCTCCGGCAGGAAAGCCAGGAAATCTTGGCCAGCATATTTTCATAGCTACTATCAGTAAAGAAGAAAATGAGTACACAGTTTAGCAAAAGGGTAAAAGTTTCTCGCCTCCCTACGCCCAACAGTTTGTCTGCGTAGCCCAGGCTGTCGTGGAACCCACTCTGTTGACCAGGCTGGCTTCAAACTCACAGACCTTTGCCTGCCTCTGCCGCCCAGGTGCTTGCTGGAAGGGATTAAAGGTGTGCACCACCGCTGCCCAGCTAGAGAAGTTTTTTGTTTTTTTTAAAGTTGCAGCATCAAGGCCTGATTGTAAAGAGTGAATGCCACTTGTGGGCTTCGTCATCTAATCAGTTGCACAAACACTTGTGGAGCCACATGTGCTTGGGATTCAGGGACACACGTTGGCTGGCTTCCGGGCTGAACGCATTGGAGTGTCCGCCTTCTGTAACACATGATTAATGGAAACAATGACAGGTCCTAACCCAAGGTGACACCAGTAGGTGCCACTAAAAATAACACCTCTTATTAGTGCCGTATGACCCCAGGCACAAAACAGCTGCTCATTAAAATGCCTAAGATTAGAGTGACTGCCAAGGAAAGCGTTCTGTCACAGGAATGAAATTAATGCTGCCTATAAAAGTAACTAAAAAGCCACAAAAAATGTTCCTCTCCCACCCCCACTCCACCCCCACTTTCCAGCCCAAGTCTTAATGTTTTATATGAAAATAGCTTTCATCTTTCTCGGCATGAAGGAATTAGGGGTGGCTGGCATCAAGCACACTAAAATCAACACAAGTGTAATTATCTGCGCTCTTTCAAGTGTTTTCAAAATAACATGCCGGTTGAGATTTCCTGACTCTAGAAATGTGTGCTTTGTGCTGGTGGTCCGGGACTAACAGGAATCTAAGGTGCGGCCCATACCGGACGTTATTTACTCTCTGTAGTGGTTATGTGACTCGCTCGCACTGTACCTACTTACACA
Source organism: Cricetiscus sungorus (assembly GCA_030556225.1). Classification (NCBI taxonomy): domain Eukaryota; kingdom Metazoa; phylum Chordata; class Mammalia; order Rodentia; family Cricetidae; genus Cricetiscus; species Cricetiscus sungorus. The sequence continues at coordinate 28,706,104 of JANBXA010000190.1, read as the reverse complement.
GAGTGTCCAACAGTGTGCACTGTCTCACTGTCAATGCTGCTGGCTGTGACAAGCCCTAATGGGACGTTTACATCAGCTGTTGCATGTGAAGCACTCAAGCCTGCGATGGACGCTTGGCGAGTGTTAGCCATTGGTGAGTTAATGGCTCCATTCAGAGAGTCTCTGAGTAAGTGTGCTGGGGGGATGAGCCTGTGGATGCGAGCTATGCAAGTAAGTGTTGAGGGCAGGCTGGTCATTGTTTCGATTTTCCTGTTATACCGGCTTAAAGCTGAAGAGGATTTCACAGTACACAGAATTGTCAGAACCTTTTCCCGGTGTTTAAATTGCAGATTCTTACAAAGAATCAATCTATGGAACAGATGAGGATCTAACAGTATAAAATTACACAAATCAAAGTGCCTTTCTTAGGCTACAAAAATATTTTATCAGCAATTTTCTCTTGGTTCAGCCTAAAGTAAACAAACAAACAAACAAACAAACGGAAAGTCAAGAATCTTGCATAATCTGATCTGACTTGAGACCTGGATATAGAATATTCAATAATGTATTTGTTAAAGATTTATAAGAAACAACAGAGCAGGATGAGATGTGGAAGCAGCACTGGGGTACACAGGAGTACCTCCGCATCTCTACTGCATAATGCACTGCACACAAACACGCCTCTCTCTGCTTGATTTCTTCGTAACAGCTTCTCATAAATCGCTCGGTCTCTCATCACTCACGTAAGTCCTTACCCAAAGGTACCAGTAGGCACATGGGACACAAAGCCACTCGCTGTGGAGGTGAAAAAGGGCAGGCTGGTGATTCATTGGAACCCATAAAGCTTTTCTATGGAAGCCAAGAATCAATGATGCCATTGTACGAGACCGTGGCTCTACAAGTGTGGACTAGCTACAGGTTTTCTCAGAGCTATAGTACTCTCAGAAAGAGGCGGCATGGGCACAAGCCTAGGGAACTCCAGGGAAGCCCTGCCTCGGGAATAAGGGTAGCTGCCCAAACCCACCAGGCTTCTGGGTGCAGGGAGTGGCTGCCAGTTAGTGGGGGTACTTGGTTGCATGTTCCAAGTTCACGTGGCCTGGTTTGAGCTTTGAGGGCTCTAAGTGAAGCCTAACACACACCACTGCCTCCGTGGGTCCAGGAGAAAGCAGCCTTTTTTTTTTTTAAAAAAAAAAAAACTTATTTATTTACTTATTTTACAACTTAAATACTGGTTTCCAGAATTACAACCGAATATAAAAGACTTTTTTTTTGTCTCAAAAGTCAAACACGGTGGTAAAACATTTAAAGCCCAAAACCACAAACCTTAAAAACATTTGGAGTGTTCTTACAGCAGAGCTACAATCAGAAGTGCACGTGCACCTCAACGGGAGTAGATGGCATTGAAAATGCAGACCCCCGGGTTCACACAGACTTAACAATCACTGTGAATTATCCCAACAGAGACTCCATGAACAGCGGCGTGGCTCAGAGTCATGTGTGTAACAGGAAAAGTGATGTAAAAGCAGGCTGAACTTGCTCCAAACTTGAGGATTTTATCAGGGGCACTGAGAAGGGACAGCCGGATGCCACTGGCTGGGAACACCTCAATGGCCATGCCCCGAGCTCTGTATCTAACTCTGGACATTTACCTCTGAAGGTTCAGCAATGCGAGTTCCTAAGTTTTGTTTTCCAGGTTCTGGCAGGAGTGAACTTCAGCTCCCTGTGACACTTAAAACTCACAAAGGCCGGCTCACCCTGGACGCCCGCCTGCCTCAGGCACGCCAGACGTGGGAGATGGCTCTCGGAGTCACCCCAGTGGCCAGAGACTGAGTCTATGGACACACACACACAGGCTGGGAATGGAGACAGCAAGAACCATTTTCTGTAAGTTGTCAGATGCACGGGAGGGGAAGGAGGCGGCGGATTCTTTTGAACCCAACAAAAGAATTTTTCTTCCTTTAAGGGATGCCTTGTCACTGCAAGAACATTTTCTTTAAAACATGCTATTTCATATGGTGCTGCTGTGTTGAACATTTTAATTCTTAGATAATGAAGTTATATAAACTTTATTCACATGCATATACCTTAAGATATCAGCCCATATTCTCTAATGGTGATACATAATTTGTGTTCAATCTTTGAGTCAAAAGCTAATGTGTTCTAAAGCCAACAGATCATGGAGCAAAAGCTATTATTTTTAACACGCACACTACTGAAATCACACCTGTAACCAGTCCCACAGAGATGACCTGAGACTGTCCTCTGTGGGCCACTCATGTTCTTGCCTTTTGGCAAACTAAATAATCGGCATTTGAAACAACAGAAAGTGGAAGAAAATCAGAGTGAATGGAGAAATATTCTAGGAGCCAGAGAGAGGGAACAGCAGTGAGGGGATTTGTTTACAGCTGTGTACAGGCAGATATGGAGCATAGGGAGCACAGAAATGAACATCAAGGAACATCCCAAGAAGACTCAAAGGGGAAATAAAGACCTTAAAGACAGCTCGCTGGTCAGCAGGAATGGCCAGAAAGAAGCCTAGGAGAGGCCAGGGGGACATTCTAATCACTCATCTGGTGGCACAGTCTCTTAACTTACTGTTTTCTTGTTCACAGCCCAGCACTGGCGGACTGTGCTGCTTTTCGGGCTGGAACTCTGAGCTGATATTTCAAGTTCCATCAGACTCTGAGCCTGCCTCCCCTCCCCCCCCATTTAGTGCCTGGGATGATTTCTTTAAGGGGACAACAAATGTGTCCTGGAAGATGGCATTCTTTCCACACAGCTCAGGGCCTGGCCTGCTGCCATGACTGTTTCCCCAGGAGGTTCTGTTTCTCGCCAGGCAGTAAAAGCTGCATCCGCCTATGGAAGGAAAACATTCCAGCTCTGGCACAGTTAGGACAGGCCACTTAGCCAAAGCCACTCAGATCTGGCTCACAGACCATTCAGCCAAATCTACCTAGTTCAGTCCAGTCTGGTTTAACCCAGGGCAAGGGAGGGAGGCCTGAAGGCGGGGGACACCTGAGGGGCGGAGGCTAGGAAGGAGGAGAGAGGGCAGTGGCAAAGAAGACAAAAGAGCAGGCAACAGCTGGGTCCAGGACACGGGCACCTGGCATGCACACTCCTCCTAGTCTTGTCAAACCCTGGAAGCACAGACGTGAGTTAACTTGCTTGTCCAACAGACATTTTAAATTTTGTTTTCGTTTTTATTTTAAGACAGGGTCTCTTTACATGGCCCTGGCTGTCCTGGAACTATGTAGACCAGGCTGGCCCTGGCCCTGAACTCACAGAGATATAAACACCTTTGCCTCTTGAGCACTAGGATTTAAGGCATGAGTCACCAAGCCAGATTCCGCACTTTTTTTTTTTTTAAGTAATAACTTATCAGAATCAACACTGAGTGGTCCACTGAGGTCCCCACCCACAACAGCTCAAGTCCTAGCACTGGCCTTATGTTGAACACTCTCCCAGAGTGTCACCTGGGACATTTTAGAATTAGGGGGCACATATATATATCTCCTAGAATCTGTGCCCTTCAGATCTTATCCCATTGCTCTGGGTCATAGATCTCGTCGCTCACATGGACCTTCAAAGTGCCTGCCTTGAGTAGCCACGCTCGGAACCTCTCCCTGGTGTAACACAAGAGCCCTCAGAAGTGGGGACAGCAACACAAACACACGGCCACCAGGCACATCCAGTGCCCTTGCACTCCTTGAAAGAAGGCCATCCTATCCACCTCTGAGCCCCTTAAAACCGCTGCCTGCACGCACTGTCTAGGCAGAAGGTCAGAGGCACATCTCCCAGTGGGTCTGCTAGGACACGGTGGCGGTGGAGGGCTGGCTGGTGGAAGGGCTGCCACTGTGTGGGAAGCTGCATGCCTCCTTTGCTCTCTCCTCCCCACTTCTAAGACCCAGCTACTGCTTCAGAATTCGGTCCAAGCAACGGCAAGTACTTGATAACAGCTTCTCCTTTTCCTATGCGTGGCTGGTCTCATTTCTTGTTTAATAATTATACCTACAGACATCTGTTCAACTGCTAGGCATAAAATAATGCTTTTCATTCTTTAGATGTTTTATGATCTCATCCGTCAGTCATAAACCTTTTAAAGCTACTCAAATTGTGAGAGTTCAATAACCATGGCCTGTCATAGCATGCTAAGGTACAAACAATCCCAAATCCTTCTGTTTAAAAAGAGTATTTTCTTACCACCTATCGGCTGGGTTGACACACTCCAGGCCTCTTGCACGCCAGCAACAGTATGACTAGTTGGGTTTTTTTGTTTGTTTGTTTTGCCCGTTCTCCTCCGAGCGTCCCTGAGTGCCCTGACATGCACCCTGAAGCCCCACATGCTCATTACTGTGGGCTTCATGCACGCTCTCGGACGCCACGATGCCCATACTAAGGCAACAAACACACCGCGGAAGCTGGCGGCATCGCTATCAGCAAGAATTTGGCTTCCAAACTCAGTGATTCATCATCCATCCCAGCAGAACAACACACCGCCGCTATTTTAGTCCCTTGGTGCTATTACCACCACCACCCCCAACTGCAAAAGTATATTTAAGCAAAGACTGACAAACCAAAACATGCCATCAGCATTTACCCCCTTTTTTAGCGAGAAAGGGGGGGGGGGGGCTAATAGGCTACTCACCTGATTGCAAAATATTTATCACATGATGAATCGAGTTTCAACCTCGAGTATTCACAAGGGGAAGCAGGGAGCAAGGTTTACAAACCCTTAACATCCTAAATTCGGGGAGGAAATATTCACTTGCTGGGCAGAAAGGGAAATCTTTGGTCCTGACACCTGGAATTCCCACTTCTCACACGGCCCCTTCCCCGTTTCCCACAGGATTCCGGGCAGTGTGTGCGTGGGTGGTGTGCTGTTGCCGCCTGCGGGGGTCCGCGGGGAAGAAGCTTGGTTTCTCGGGGGCACGGCTGCAGTGTAGGGAGCTCCCGACAGGCCCCCACCCCGGCCCCGGCGGCTTTCTTGTGAATTTAACACGGACTCCCCAAACGCTAGTCTAGTAGCAGGGGCTGAAACCCTGGGCACAGGGCGGCACGCAGGAGCCCCTGCCAGCAGCGCCCTCCTCCAGGGCCCCTACCTTTTCAAAGGCGGCTTCTCGCTTCCCTCGCTTGCGTTTTCGGGGTCTGCGGTTCCCTCGAATCCACTTCGCCACCTGAAGTCAAAACCCAACAGCGTTTCAACCAGGCCGAGCTGCGGGCATCCGTCTCACCTGCAGAACCCCGCACTGCTGCCGCCTCTGCCCGCCTCACTCACCTCTGCGCCCACTCGGCGCGCCAGCCCCGTCGGCGCGCAGTCCTCGGCCTCGCGCTCCTCCCGCAGCGCCTGCGGGGAGAGCGAGTCAAGTTCACCGAGCCCAGCGCCACCAGCCAGCGACCGCGACACCTCGGCGGGAGGGCGGGCGGGCGGGCGGGCGCGGGGCGGGGCCTGCCTTAAAGGTGTAGGCTCCCAGGTCCCGGCGGCCCGTTATTGTTCTCGGAAGGCACCCTCTGCCCGGGCCTGCGCCCCACGCGCCTCTCCCCACCCACCCATCCATGCACCCCCGCCCTCCCCCAGCACACACCTCCCGGGCCGGGCTGAGCCGCGGAGGGACCCTGAGCCGGTTCCGAGGGAAGCCACTTTCCCGCAGGCACCTCCCAGGTGGCAGGTGACCTGGGGAGCCCCCGGTGTGCGCCTGGCCGCGGACCTGCACGGCCGAGCGCGGAGGTGGGGGGCGGGGGGCGGGCGGTCCTGTTCCACGGCCAGGGATGGACTCGCCCCATTTTCCTCTGCCCGCCGTGCCAGCCAGGCCCGGGGGAAGGCTGCCGCGCTGCAGGCGCTGGCTGACTCCGACCGCCCTTTAACTTTATCGCGTTTCTTTAAAGAAAGTCTGCCGGGCCCTCTTTAATGCTACTCCATCCTTCTTTCAAGATCAAAAGGTTTAGATCAAAGCCAAGATCAAACTCAGGGCTTTAAATAGAAGCAACTTCGCCACGGAGTACTTTACACAAAGAGGAGCAGCTTAATGAGACGTCAGAGTGGAAAACTTTATTGTACCCTCCATTCCCAAGCACAGCCGGACCCTCATGTGGCCACTAAAGATGCCTGTGTCCTAAAATAAACAACAGGCCTGCTCCAGTGGGGGATGCTTAGCAGTGTTTTTATTTCTAGAAACGCAAACCAAACCAAACTAAGACCTAACTCTGGAATGCAAGTGGATGCAGTCAGCCTTGGACCTCATTATCCAGGTACTAAGATGCGTGTTGCTCGCTAAATGTCTACACATATTAAGTGGCTTTACGTAAATGTCCATCCAATCACATCCACGTTTATCCCGCTTTAAGGGAAAGCACAGAAAGAGTTGATGCTTTGGAAAGCCTGGAAGCATGCATACGCATAAACATAAATTATCAACACTGCATTATGCAGCTGCACTTAATTTCAAACAGAAAGGGAACTTTGAACTATTCAAGCTTCATGCTACTCATAATTCCAGAGTCAATATATTTTCACCCTGGCAGACACTGCCTTTATTCGGTTATAACCCTCGGGTGTTTACCACCCTTAGGAACATTAACATAAACAACCCAATGCAAAGGGTTTATTAATAGGAAGAAAGATAACTACTACAAACTAAGTTTACACAGACATCTACGAGAACCTGTTACGGCTGGATAGTATTTAAAAGCTTTTATTTCCTGCCGTACAGTTTTCATTTGATTGCAATCTCAAACACACATGTGAGATCGTTCTCAAATCCATGACCCCACAGAACCACTGGCCGTATGTTGGGAACACGGATCTGGGACTCTGGCCCAGGTAACAATAGTCTTTTCCATTCCGGCCCAGCACAGGGACCACAGGGCTCTGACTCAGGCCAGACTTCCAAAGCTCCCAGTGTGATCCTTACCCACAATCCCTTCCATAGAGAAGCCACCTGTGCCTTTCCAAAGGAAATTACTATTCCATCGCCTTGCTTTGCTGAAAACACATCGCCCATTTCTGGCTCCTACTTGAATTATCATGGCAGAAAGACCTCGCCTCACTATCAAGTTCAAATTCCAATATTCTGCAGGAGTCTAACAGCACCCTGCCCCTGTTGCCTTCATTTACTCTCTCATGTTTAGAGTGTTAAATCTTTCTGGTCTCCAGAAAGCACATCGTCCTACCATTACTATTGTGAATTTTATAAAATGCAGTTACACTCTACATTCCTTACATCTGAAGAGCCAGTGTTATGAGGCTTCCATTAAAGCCCACATTCCACATTAGGCTCATTCAGTTTGGCACAGTTTTTATTCTTTTTGTTTGTTTGTTTGTTTGAGACAGGGTTTCTCTGTGGCTTTGGAGGCTGTCCTGGAACTAGCTCTTGTAGACCAGGCTGGTCTCAAACTCACAGGGATCCACCTGCCTCTGCCTTTAAAGGCGTGTGCCACCAATGCCCTGCTGGGTATTCATTTTTAATTTACCATGCAGGTGTGTGTGTGTGTGTGTGTGTGTGTGTGTGTGTGTGTGTGTGTGTGTGTGTGTGTAGGTTAGGGGACAGTCTGTGCCAGCCGGGTCTCTCCTTCCTTGTGAGCTATGGAGATAAAACTCAGGAGGTCAACCTTGGCAGCAACCACCTTCACCTACTGAGCCATCTCGACACCCTACTATTTATCTACTTTTATTATTAACTGATCAAATGTCTTACCTCCCCAACCAGACGTTAAGCTCCTGGAAGGACAACATTCTGTGTCTTTATCCTTGATTTTTGCCTCGTCACTAAAATACTGCCCAACACACAGCAAGCATTCAATGTTTGAAACCGAAGGAGAACTGGACAGCTCAGTGGATTAAGGCACTCGCTCCCAAGCCTGATAGCCTTAGTTCAATCCCCAGGATCCACGTAGTGAGAGAAGAGAACTAACCCCCAAGGGTTTTCCTCTGGCCTTCATACTCATTCCACGTCATCTGTGCCAACACACGTTCACACACTAAGTAAATAAATACATGTAATAAAGTTTTACTTAAAGTGAACGGAAGTAGATGGGGACAGAGGGACACAGTTCAAGTCTGGGAAGGAATCTTATGATTATTTCTCTAATTAACTCTAATTTCTTTCACTGTGAGAATACCACCATTTGCAAGAAGCACAGAATTGTGCATGTGAATAATAATAAAAAAGAGAACACAGCTCTAAAATGACTTAAAAAATAAAAACAGAAAATGAAAGGTCCATATACAAGGATAATTCAATTCAATTCAATTCAATTCAAATTACATCTCAAAATGGTGTTGGGGGGGGGGCTGAACTTAACCCAGAAGAGAAAATGTAGCACTAGAAAAATTAATGTTTTTATTGTTCAATACAAACTGAACATATTTTTCTGTCTTTTACCCAAATCCCTCTTTACTTGCAAATTGATACAAATGTCAGTAGGCTGTGGAGAAACCTTTAAAAAAAAAAAAAAAACAGTGAAATATTGCAATTGGAGAAGGTTAGTCTAGAATCTTCCAGAGTGGCAAAAGTATTTTCAAGCTATCCTTTAAAAATGGGCCATTTTATGTTCGAATTATATCTTTCTTAAATGCCTCAGCTAGTTGACAGGCACATTTGGAAAGGAAGTTTTTCTAAAAAAAAAAAAAAAACAAACTTTTTGTCAAAGCAGTCCGTAACAGTCAAAGGCAATTTCAGAGTGCAAGGAAATGCCTTTGCTTTCAAACAAAAGCTCTGCTCAACACAGAAACTGGAGCTTATTTTCAGAAAGAACGTCTGTCTTGGTTTTCTTTTTTCAATCTCTCTCTCTCTCTCTCTCTCTCTCTCTCTCTCTCTCTCTCTCTCTCTCTGTGTGTGTGTGTGTGTGTGTAAGTTATTCTCACAGGAAAAGGCAGTGAGTGATGCCAATCTCATATTGGTAGGGGTGGGTGCTCTTTCTAGTTGGTGAAGGAAGCATAGCACAGAGGAATGGGGAGAGTCCACAGGAAGCCCTGTAGGGAAAACATGGGGAGCCCTTTAATTATTCCAACAGACAGCAAATTATGCTCCCCTGGGCAAAGCCAAGGGAGAACCATCTGCAGAGAGAAGCCAAGGGCTCTGTAACTAACATACACCAGGCCTGGTGGCTCATTTTTGTAATGTCATTACTGGAGAGGCTGTGGCAAGACCGTGAGTTCTGGAACAGTCTGAGCAACAAACAAACGAACAAAACAAAACAGCAGGTACCAGGGGTCTGGAATAAGGGCTATGTTTAGAGGAAGCAGCAGGAACAAGTTAGGATTAAGAGCAGACTGACAAAATGCTACAGTTTTAAATTTTGCAAGAATGTAACACACCTTATGCCCTACTTTCTAGAACTGTTTATAGCTTGTATGTTGTCTGTTTCATCAGTGTTACCAAGAAGGCCCTAGTTTCTCTCTAAGGAGGATTTTAGCCCTGTTAGGTGAGTGTAATCCCACAGCATAATGTTCAGAAGAGAAGCATGGCTCACACCAGATGGCCCACTATGGGCTCTGCTCCCTGCCTAGACTTCTATTTCCCCTGACCTCATCAGTGTCACCTAGAACCCTTTGCAGAGATAGACCAAGTAGACAACTGTAAGATGCTATTTGTCCTACCCCCACTCCCACCCCCACCCCACCCCCGCCACTCTTAGTACTAAGGACTACACAGAGCCTTGGCACTGTGAACCCTAAACAAGGATTGCAACACTGGGCTGTAACGTACTCTCTGCCCCAAGCCTTGTAACTTTTGCAATCCTCTCTGATATGGTAACTAATAGCACAGCTACTAAAAATAGACAGATGCACAGATGTTTAGATGACAGATAACACCTACAGCATACACTTCCCAGATACCCCTGGACTGCTGATGCTTACACTCCTACAGGACATCCTTAGGTTCATCTCCCTGTTCTCCAGGAATGGCCCCTTACCATGCAGGTCTGGTGGGATGCCACGGACCTTTATAGAGGGACGCAGAGAGAAAACACTTCATAAACCCTTGCTATGCTTACCAGACAGAGAGCTGTTATGTTTGTCATTTCTACTTCTCTTGGGTATCAGTGTCAGGAATGGTCAGAGTAGGCTCCTACTTGGTTTTTAACTTCTCGTCACGTAGTTTATCGATCTTCCACCGAATGTATAGCTTTGGGGGCCTCCTTTAGCCAGGACTCAGGAACCTCAGGGACGGTTGGCTGAATATTAGCTCTGTTCCTCACCCACCTTCCTGCCAAGTTCTGCTGTGCTTATCTGCTTTGGAAACTGCTCTGACTCCATTTTGGGCGGGAGTGGTATTTATAAATAAAGTATTGGGATTGTATTTTTTTTCCCCCCTTTAGTTTCCATTTCTCCTAGGTGGGCTGGAAAAATGCCATGTTTCCAGCATTTCTCTCCACAAACACAGCACTTGGAAAGCTATGTGTAAAGCTAAGGCTATATGATAATGACTGTATTCTTTACGAAGGTCAAAGAGAATGTTAGGAAACACCATTAGTGAAAGGTAATGATACGTATACAGCACACAGGTGTCGCAAAAACGCTGACCGGACCCAGTGTCCTTTCTTAATGGCACCAGAGCCAGCAGGAAGGATGTACATGGGACACACAGCCAGGTTATTCTCGTGGCAAACGGTCTCGTGGAGACCGTTACACAATAGAGGATACCGGTGTCATCAACAAAGAGGGGCAGGGCACCACACCGATTTCAGGAACCTTCGTGAGGAAAGGCAGAAACATGGTATGCTGTTAGGCTGTTAGGCACGCTTGGCAGTCTGTCTGTCAGGGTTTGGATCTGTGTCAGCTCTGTGGCATCTCTAAGCCATCTTTCTCACAGAGTGCAGCAATCCAATGCTACATGCTGGGTACTCAAGGCAGGAAGGCGTTGTTACTTATCAAGGCGTAACTATCAGAATTCAGAAGCAAGGCAGCCAGTAGAGCCTGGGGACCTCAGACTGAAGCACCAGCTTCAGAGACCACAGAGCCGTGTAACTGGTAGTAACTGGTAGAAAGCCAGAACAGCCTAGTTCCAACAGAGGCAGCACTTGGGACACCCACACATTGCTGTAGTTTTTTCTTTCCAGCCTGGTCCCAAAGCCATTTAGCCCCAGTTAACACAGAGATGATATATTAATTACAAAACTGTTGGCCGATGGCTAGGACTTCTTATTGGCTAGCTCTCTCTTAATCATTGACCGGTAATTACTAATCTATTATTTCTACATGGCCTTATCTTACCAGACAATGCCTGGTGTGTCCTATCGCCTCGGTCTCTACAGGGCAAATCTCTAGCTGACTCCCTCTTCCTACCTTTCCCAGAATTCTCCTAGTCCCGCCTATCTTCCTGCCTCTGTTGGCCAAACAGTGTTTTACTCGTCAGCCAATAAGAAACATACATACAGAAGGATATCCCTTGTCACCCACGCTCCTCTGCCTGTGCCTCGCAAGGTCCCAGCTTAAGGATGGAGACACTGGTTCTCAGATAACGCCAGTGCCTTTATCACTTCATGTAGCCTGGGCCTTAGGTCTTGACTGAAACCAGGGGAGCGTCTACTGCGACAGCATCACTTTAGAAACCTTGTTGCTTATTATATGGATCCGATTAACCCCAGGTCAAAACATGGACCACAAAATATAATCCACCCCTACAATGTCTGCTGGAAGAGACGGCACCATATACCCTTCACCATGAATGCGGCTGTAGATTTTTAATGTGTGGATGTGTGTTTGCAGACATGAATGCATGTGTGCACGTCCATGTGGAGGCCAGAGGTCAACTGCAGGTGTTTTCCATGGGAGCTGTTCACATTAGCTTTTGAGACAGGGTCTCTCCTTGGGCTGGAGCTTGACAGGGTTAGCTCCAGGCTGGCTGATTAGGGACCTGCCTGTCTTGCTCCCCAGTGCTGGGCTTTGTCACAAGTGTTCTGTGGATCAAACTTAGGTCTCGGTGTCTCCACGGCAAGCATTTTATTGACTATGCCATCTCCCTGGCCCCTGAATGTAATCCTTTATGTGACCTTGACATTCACTCACAGACACTGTAATCTTAAAAAGTGATCATAGGTGAAATACAAAATTATATATGGGAGGGGGGCTTTCCACCTGCAGTTCCCACCTGTAGATGCTCTTTGAGAATCACTGTATGAGGAGAGAGGGAGGGAGGGAGGGAGGGAGGGAGGGAGAGAGGGAGGAGGATGCATGTGAGGGTCAGGGTGGGTGTGTGGTGTGTTTGGGGCATGTTGGTGTGTGAGAGCAGGTGTATTGGGGTGGGAGTGTTACAAATCATTGCATATAGTTAACCACTAAGATTCATGTCTCAGAGTCATCTTAAGCTCCTCTTTTTTAGTGATCCCACTGTGCCAACAGTCCTGAGAACCACTAAATTTTGTGTGGTTTTAATAATGCCCCATAGCTAATAGCTTCCAAAAAATATTGTAGATGTTTGGAAGGAATCCAGCCTTGAAAGCCAATGAAGCAGAGGGTGGCCACACATGCTTTATGACAGCAAGTTCCTGTGGGCAGAAGCAGGGGACATGGTGATGAGGAGGACAGGCTCACAGGGAGTGTTTCCTATAGCTCGCACTTAGAAGTAAGCTCATGTATGCATTAAGCACACACACACAGACTTAAAACAAGCACGGGATTTCCAGGGCCCTTCCTTGCAGAAGCAAGGGGTCCTTTTGGAATTCATGGTTAATACAATTCTGGGCTTGTCTTCCGGTGGCCGGGTTTGATGCTGGCCTATAGCACTGTCCACAGGATGCAGCACTTGTCATTATTTCTCATTTTCTGGTGACAGAGCTAGTCTAGAATCGAGGGGCGGGGCGGGGCGGGGCAGGGCGGGGTGGGGTGGGGAGTCTGTGCCAATGGAAAAGGTCCTTCTCTGTGTTCAAAGGGACTGCTCCATTAAATAGCAGTCCATGCTGGCCGACTTCCTTAGGTTGTTGGCAGCCTGCTTTGACCAGATAGGTTTCCTTGCTTAGAAAACACGCACACACAACACACACACACACACACACACAAACACACACACAGAGAGAGAGAGAGAGAGAGAGAGAGAGAGAGAGAGAGAGACAGACAGACAGACAGAGACAGACAGACAGAGACAGACAAAGACAGAGAGACAAAGAGAGGCAGAGACAGAGGGAGAGACAGAGACAGAGAGAGGCAGAGAGAGACGCACCCGCTCTGGGAGAATTAAGAACAAACATCTCCCCGAGAGCACAGATACATATATAGTTCGTTGGTATTTTACTAGCCGGAAAGCTAAAGCCAGCAGCACATACAAGTATCTTCCCACCACTTCCTGGGGTACGATATGGTATGGAACTGTATGATGTTCACAAGTGTGGCTGTGCCGCTGCTCTATGTACCCTGAAGGAGGGGCCGCCCAGGGAGTCTGTGGCCCCCAAAATCTACTCTTTCATATGGCCTGCTCACTCAGACTAGACCACCTACCAGCACACCTCCAAAAGGAAGCTAAGCAAGTCCCAATGTGCAAACGGAAGACTGGGCCTGAATCCTCTCTGCTAACAATTATTATAAAGATCTCTCTACCACCTTTGGAGACTTGGGCTGCTCACTACGATATAAATGATTATGACAGAAAGGCAGTTTCCAGGGTGTTTGTCCACCAAACACTTAGCTCCATAGAAGGGGGTGCTCTGGGGTAACAATGGCAGACTCTGTACTGATTGGCTACTGGTCCCTTTCTTCTTCCTGAGATGTTCCTGCCGCAGATTAGATCAGTGTTTAATGCGCCCCAGGACCAGCTGTGTCCATTTTAGGAAAGCCAGAGCTCATGTCTCCCCCGGTGGAAAAGGACCTGTCCTCCCTCCCTCCCTCCCTCCCTGCATCTCCACCCACCGAGTGTGGAGGTGGGAGAGTGGGTGCTGGGGAATGTGAACTTGATCCCACATTGTCCAGCCAAGCAGCAGGCCCTCTTTGTTCTGTAGATACCAAGCATAGCTGCTCCCAGGAGGGACCAACCCAGCCACTCCACACACAGCCAGGCTCCTGTGCTCGGGAGTGAGAGAACGAACCGGAGAAAGCTGCACCCATGAGAGCCGCTCCAGGGTCCGGTCAGGCAGTCTGTGTTTCTATTAGGCACCTCAGACTGTATTAAAGCTAACAGTCTCCTGGGACCCTCCCCTTCTCTGCGTGGCCCCTGAAACCCGAGTCTTCACGTGTGCCTGGTGAGCCACCTGCCACCAAGCCCTGCCTGTTCCTGATTGCTTTGCTGGTGCGGGTTTTAACCTGTTATACAAACGCTGTGGTCTGTTTTAGCTTTGCTTCTTATCTTCCTTGCCTTGCTGTCTGTGGTTTAAAGACACCAGAAAACAGGCTAGCACAACCAACTTAGCTGATGCTAGTTTGGATGCAGTCCTGCAAACTTGGCTTCCCTGTCTGGGACGAAGCCTGAGGACTGAGGCCAAGGCACCCTGTCCTCGATTCTTGAACACTCACATCACACAACCTATCTGAGCCTGTGACAGACGGACACACACTTTACTGAGGGTAAAATGAGATGGGGCAAAGCAGACAGACAGTGATCTTTAAGTCCTCCACTCCCCCCTCCTCCAACTCCACCCCGCCCACCCCCACCTTTTTCCCAGAGACAAAAGCCTGTCTGGTATTTTGAACCAAAGTAAACTTTCAAAGGCCTCAAAAATAACTGGGTTGTGACATCACGATAAAAAAGCCTGACCTGACAACCACAGGAACTTAGTGTCCTTGGAGGGAGCCTGTAGAGAGATGGCCCATCTGAGCCACTGCAAACACGCACCTCTCCCTTCCTATGATGCGTGGCATATCCCTTATTGCAAAGGAGAACCAATAGTTCCCTTACTTGCCCCTTCTCATACAAAACAGCTGTTACAGGAATAAGGGAAACAAAGCCAGAAGAATAAGGGTCACATCTGTAATCTCAGCATTTGTCACATCAAGCCAGGAGAATCTAAGAGTTCAAGGCCAGCAGTCTGAGATGCATAGTAATGCTCTGTGTCAAAACAAAGGAACCAAGACCACAGTGTGATACTCCTACTGTACTACTCTCTGAATGAAGGTACAGTCACAAGTCTCAGCTGTGGAAGCACCAGATACCCAATGTACTAGTTAACACCACCTTCTGAGTTAGACAGACTCAGTTTCTCCATTTATAAAAAGGGCTCACAAAGTTTATTTTGCAGACTTCTGGGTGGAAGTGCATTGTTATTGTGCACGATGTACCTAGCAGAGCCTCTTCAATAAAACAGTGGCGTTGCTCTCATCCTGGGTGTGCTACTGTGCAAAATGGGGACATTCCTAGGGCTGGGGGAGATGGCTCCAGGGGTAGAACCCATGCTTTGAAAGCATGAGGACTTGAATTTGGATCTCATAAACTCATAAAAATAGAACTATGATCCCAGAACTGGGCCGCAGAGACAAGAAAATCCCAGGGGCTTGACCGCCGGCTATTCTAGTAACCAGTGAGTTCCAGGTTTAGTGAGAGGCTCAAACTCAAAGCAAAAACAAAAACAAAAACAAACAAACAAACAAACAAAAAACAAATAAAAATTAGAGGGGCTAGAGAGAAGGCTCAGTAGTTAGAGTTCTTCCTGTTACTCCAGAGGATCCAAGCTCAGCCCCAGCGCCCACATCCAGTGGCTCACAGCCTCCTATAACCCCAGCTCTAGGGGACCAGATGTGCTCCTCTGGTCTCTTCGGCTGGGTTCACACATGTGATATTCACGCACACAGACACGTGAGTAAGCTGGGAAGTGACAGAGGAAGACTCCCACACTGGAGATTTAGAAACTACATTTGGATAGTAGACAGCTATATATTCTTGCGTTTGCCATACTTAGTTTCTAGGAGGATTCGTTGAAACTCAGGCAGGTGTTGCCAACTACAAAGCCAGTCACAAAAGAAACACACTTAGAGGAGGGGAGGCCTGTGAGAATTCTGGAGAAAGACTCTATGACAAATACAGGCACTAAGGGTCTTGAAGAGAAGCGAGTGCTTGCTTGGTGGCACAGAGCAGAAGCTCTGCAGGAGAGAAAAGGAGGTTCAACCTTTGCCTGACAAGGGGTGACTACTCCCGTGCCAGGAAACATACGGTGCACCAAAGGAGTCATCGCTGTGAGTCCCAGTCACTTGCTGCCATGGAGCCCTCGCTCTAAGGTCTACGTATGGACTTTGGCTGCCCTCCCATATGTCGTGGCAATAAAGTTGCAGAAATTAGAGAAGATTTGAACTGTGATGCTTTGGGGCACAGACGGTGGTGTGTTGTAAACGGAGGTTGGTAACAACCAGGGTGCCCTGAGCACTCTTTTAAAAACCCTCCTGTGTGTGTTCCCTCGGAGTGGTTTGCAATTTCCCTTGGCCTACAAAGGAAAATATTTTTAGCATGTAGCACACTTTGTTACAGACATATAAATGCACTGAAAATATAATTTTAGAAAAGCATCTGGGTTTGATCATCTCAACCCCAAATAGGTTCTGTTTTTTCAACGTAGGGACCGCCACGGTGATCTGCTGTGAGTATGGTGGTTTCTCATAAACGTGGGCGGCATTGCTGGCTCAGTGCATTTTGCTCTGTAAGCAGTAAATACTCTAATGATTTAAACAAAAAGCTGAATTAAAGAGGCTTCTTCTGGATTTGGCCTGTCCTTCAAACAGCAACATTACTGGGCCTCCTCTTTGGGCACATTTAGACAAAAAGGCATAAAGGAACATTTTGCTTTTCTCTGTCTGAATGAAGGGAGAGACCTGTGATGGTTACTGGCCTGTAGGAATTTTGAGGCTAACAAGCCCAGCACAATCTTCTCATCTCGGTTGGTCAGACACGTTACTATCTGTGGGTAACTGACTTGCATCTGAGACCAGCGCCTTCCTCAGCCGTAGCTGTCGGCCCACTGCTGTGCTTGAACAAACAAAGTAAACGAGAGAGCAAGTTTCTGGGCCATATGGAAAGAGTATGAAATTGAAGGAGGCTGAGTTCTTAGCCTGTACTTAGAAAAGGAAAGTCTAACAGAAGATTTCCCAGAACACAGCATAATTATAGATCCTAACAACCAACCCCAGATCTGCTCATGCCAAGTAGGAACAGGCTGAGCCTGAGAGCTTTAACTTGGCTCCCCAGTGATCCTGATGACCGGTGGTCTCGGACCCAACCCTTTGGGGCTATTCTCCTACCAGGGACTCTCTCTGTCATAAATCTCTTGAACCACCCACTGCCAACTCCATCTCTCTCTACTTGCTCGAGGCAGCGCTGGTTTGCTTGGAGCTTGTTGCAAGATGGCAACTGGTCGGTATGCATCTACGTCCTGCCTCTGCCCGCCGCTGGGATCCAAGGACTGTGCCGCCATGCCTAGCTCTCCAGCTTTCCAAAGCTCCCTTTTCTTCTGCCTCAAAGGCACAATAATAGATTTCAGTTTACTAAACAAATACTAGATTTCTTTCTGCTGGTGCCACATGTCTGAATGTATCTTCATCAATCTGGCCTAGTTTAGATTTCATTTTTTTTTTTTTTTAATTCCCCTCAAGGAAAGAAGTCCTCTAATGTTCTCTAACCAAGAAAGCCACTCTTACATGAATCATACATAAGTTCTATGAGCTCACTTTAAAAATACATGTTCAGCTGAGGAGCAGCTCAGGGTGAGGCACTCACACTAGAAGCCTTGGGCCCTACCAGCACACGTCACCTACACGTGCATAATGCTCGATCTGGGATCTGAAAAGACATAGGCCTTTGGTCTCATTCCAATACCAAATTCTCTGGGGCCCTCTCCCATCCTTGCCAGGGTCTGGGCACTACAAACTTGGTATTCCAACAAAACTACATACTTATTCGTTTTTAATGCATATGTATGTACAGGGTGCATGTATGTGTGCATACATGCCTGTGGAGGCCTGCTCCCCTCTAATGCAGGGCCTCTCACTGGCCTGGGGCTCATCAATTAGGCTGGACAGTCTTCCTCCCTCCCCACCGAATCACTTCCTCCTGTAATCTTTCACCCTGGGGTTATCGTTCCCAAAGGTCTGCTGGCCCACCTGGCCATGCTGCGAAATGACCGAAATCACCACCTGAGCAATCGGCATGCCATCAAGAGCCTTTGGTGAGACCTCCCTACATCATTTTCAGGTCCCCATGGGATCTGGCCGTGTCCTGCCTTACGAACTGTACCTTAGCAGATACTGCTCTCTACATAGAACAGGCAACCACACAAGATGGCAAAATAAGGGAGGCTGGACCGATCGCGACGCTAAATCATGACTCAAACTCATGGCTGGGTGGATTCCGCCAGCGATTTAAAAGCTATTTACTCTTCTGTCACTGGGGCAGAACTACCATGGTGCAAGTGGTCTTGGGAGGGGCTGGAGACGACCCCAAGTGAGTGCCTGGAAGGAAAGGGTTACTACTGCCACTCTTCTGGCAAGGGAGGGGTTCTCCTGGAGCCAGATAGGACTGATGGGTCCAGCCCTGGTTCTGACACAAGCTCATCACAGGCTGATCACTGAGCATAGCCCACGTGGGCACGTCTGCCCCCACCCACTGTGGCCTTCGGGCTTTCCACCTCACATCTGTCTATCCTCCAGTGCCAGCTTCCAGTATCCCTGTCGCCTCTGCGACTGTAGCAGGGAGTGGCCCCACAACCTCTCTAAAGCTAGACTCTGGGCTGCTTTCTCGTGTGGGTTGATTATGTATACACTTTTTCCCCCTATGGAATTCATAGCAACTTAAGAGCAGCTGCTCTTATCTTTCCTCCACCCAAGGCCCCTCGTGAAAGGAGGTGGGATGGGAGGGTTCGGTTCGGCAGGGATGATGCTTCCGATTGTACAGCGGAGGCCTGTGTTAGGGTGGGTCCCCAACAGTGTGCCCCGCCTCTGTCCACTGCCAGCGAGGGTCAGAGTGGATCCTTGGATAGCACGCAATGCCTGTGCCTGCCCCCTGCAAGATGGAGGAGCAAACTCTTCTGTTCTTTACTTCTCACTTATCCACTAGACAGGACTTTCTGGTTTTTCAGACTACGTAATCAGCATCATTTGGGACCAAAAACTTTGCTCAGTGAGTATTCCTCCACAGGATTAAAATGCTGTGCGGCTGGGCTCAAATGACCTTTATTGTGTTAAAGATTTGCTAGAAATTGGAATTTGGAAAATTTGAGGTGAGCTTCGATGTGAGCTGACCTATGTCTCTTCTCCAGTATCTCAGAGTGACTGTACTGGGGGGGAGGACCCATCACAGCAAAATTAAATCCCTTCTGCAGGCCCTAATCCAGTGCAACTGGTGTCTTTACAAGAGGAGGAGACAGGGATGAAAATATGAATGTGTATGCACGCACACACACATGCATGCCCACACATGTACACACACATTCACACACATGCATTTACACACACATACACGCACACACGCGGGCACACACATTCACATACACATGCATGTGCACAAATGGACACACACGCATTCATACACACATTCATACACACACTCACACAGGCACACACACACGGGCACGCACACACACACATGCACACACATTCACACACACACATTCACACACATGCATTTACACACACATACACGCACACATGTGGGCACACACATTCACATACACATGCATGTGCACAAATGGACACACACACATTCACACACACATATTCATACACACACTCACACAGGCACACACACGGGCACGCACACACACATGCACACACATTCACACACTCATGCACACATGCACACACATGTGCACCCATGTACACACACGCGTGCATACGCGCACAGACACGCGCGCACACACATGCACACATGTGCACACACACACACACACACACTCACACACACACACACACACACGGAGGTGGGGGGCGTCTGCAAGCCAAGGAGGGAGGGCCTCAGGAGAAGCCAACTGTGTGGCCTTAGATTTCCAACTTTCAAAGCTGTAAGAAAAAGCAAACTCTGTTAAGCTGCCCTGCCTGCAGTACTTAGTTGCACGGCCTTGTAAATGAATTCGAGTACTGAGCTGTGAATGGCAGAATTAGAGGAAATTGGGCTAAAAGTGAGAAAGTGGGTGCGATGAACACCGCGGCAATCTGAAGAAGCTGTGCAGAGAGCCAGGCGCCTCAGTGGACACTGAGGGCTGCCCTGGGACGCGCTCACTTCAGATGCTGCCTCAAGCGAGCCAGAGGGCTCGCTCAGTGGATCTTTGAGGAGCCCTGACAAGACATTCAGTCACTGAGAGCAGAATGACAAAATGACAGGGAACTCATCCAGACACCCACGCAGACTGTGCCGTGGGCACCTCCACCACTGACAAGAAAGGACGGCCTCACGGTGAATATGATAGAAACTTGGCCCGGTGAGAACTTCAAAACAGTCTAAGTTTTTGACTGACCATTAAGTGTAGAATTTTTATAAATGCCCTGGGACTAAGCATTCTGTCAGCCTCTACTATTATGTGTAAAACATTACATGAGCATGACACAAGAAGCCTACATGTCATCCTCCCGGGAAACCACTGGCATTCTCTACACACAAAGCCCATCCTCGGCTTCAAGAACACAAAGCCTCTGCGGCGGACCAGGGGGCCTTTCCTTAGTTCCCTGACTTCAGCATTTCCCCAGTAGGGCCTTTGTCCTCCATTATTGGCTTGTGTGGCCACTTCCAGATGTTTGCTTGGAAAAGAAACGACATTTCCCCAAGATGGCAAAACATCCTTCTGTTCTCCGTTCCAGAACTCAGGGACATGCGATGCAGCTGACCCACGGCCGTCTCACGGCCGTCTCACGGTCCTCCGTGCTGCCCTTGTTCCGGCTGGGTACACTCTTCTGAGCAGGTGTGTGTGCAGATGGAGTGTTAGGATTTGGTCAGGTCTCGGAGAACAAGTTGACTAGGCGTGGAAATTGAGAGCAGAGAATCGGTGGGAATCGGTTCCTATCTTTGAGATGCCTGCTTGAACCTGGCAGTTCAACTCTGAACCTGGGGATTGAAATCATCTGTGGATAAGCAACAGAGGCCTGCATTTGCCATCTCCACCTTGACTCACAAACTGTAAAGTTAAGATAGTTTCACTCGGATTTACTGTGTAAGGCATGATGGACTCACACATTAATCTGAGTAACAGCTGCAGGACAGTTTTGCTCAGCAGGACACATGGGCCGTGAGGACAGTTCTACTGAACAACACACACACACACACACACACACACACACACACACACACACACACATTCACACATGAACACAGATGCGCGCATACACATGCAAACACGCACACACTCACATGCGCATGCACACAGATGTGCACACACGCAACACGCACACACATGCACACACTCATGTGTGCATACACACACACAGAGTCAGAGTCATACATTCTCTATCTCGCAATACATACTCATACACATACTAAAATAAGTCTTTAAAACTGAGGTAAGGAGGGATAGAAAACAATACGAGGTGTCAACTTTTGGCCACCGTAGTTGCACGCACAGGCACCCCCCCCCATATATACACAGTGCATACATATATATACACACACACACCATATACACAGATATTTTTAATTGTAATTTTTCAGCAGTCATTTTGTGGTTATTTTTTTAGTCAGAGACTTGCTGTCTTGTCCACATAGCTGAAACTCATGATCTTTCTTGCTTCAGGGCTGCAGTTACAGGCATGTCCCACAACACTCAATGCAGTTGCTACATCTTAAAAGTGAGGCACAGCAGATAACGTTTTAATAGGTTAGTTCGTCTTACAGTATTTGGAGGACTGGTCCATGACACCTTTGGGCGTAAACCCAGAGATACTCCAGCCCTTTGGGTAAAGTGGTTCAGGTACAGCACATAGCCTATGGGCCGTCTCCAGTTTGTTTAAAACCTAGCATGGGGCACACCCCTGCTCTAGGGGGTCTGTAGGTATTCAGTTCAGAGATGGCTTACATTGACCTGTTACTGACCAAACGTATGTGGAATCCAAAGGTACGGGCACCAACTGTACATGTGTGGCATCTACGCACTCAAACACTGCATTTTGGTACGTGGCAGAACTTTTAAAATTACACATGTTTTACTCCTTCCTCCCTTCTTTCCTCCTCCTTTTCCTCTTCTTTTTATTGGTAGAAGACTTCTTCCTTCTTCTTCTTCTCCTCCTCCTCCTCCTCCTCCTCCTCCTCCCCCTCCTCCTCCTCCTCCTCCTTCTCTTCCTCCTCCTTTTTTTGGTTTTTCAAGACAAAGTTTCTCTGTGTCGCCTGGCTGTCCTGAAAGTAGCTCTTGTAGGCCAGGCTGGCCTCAAACTCACAGAGATCCTCCTGCCTCTGCCTCCTGAGTGCTGGGGTTAAAGGTGTGAGCTTCTTAATCTGATGTTTTTGTACATTTCATCTCAACCCAGATGATAATTTAATCATAAATATTTGGTTTATACTTTTAGTTTATAAAATCTGCAGTTGAAAAGGAGATTATTATCCCTGAGATGTGTCAAGCAATAACAGACTTATTAACTTTTCAGTTTAGATAAATTTAATCAAGATAAGGCTTAACATTCAGCCACTCATGCCAAGTGTTGGTACAGGCCTGCAATCCCATACTCATGATGCAGAACCAGCAGGATCTGTGTGACCTAGGCCAGCCTGGACCACATGGGAAGTGTTAGGTCAGACTGGGCTACGCCATGGGACCTTGTCTCAGGAACTAAACAAATGACATTTAGGTGTGCTAGATACAGTTCAAGTACGTAATGCTGTGCATTGCCAGCCAGTGCTCCATCAGGCAATGAGCCCCTGAGCATGGAAAGGGCTCAGCAGAAGGATGGGAGCATGCTCAACAGGGTAAGTGATGTGGGGGGCATCAGATACGACACTTCCAGGCGGGTGGTAAGAGACAGCACGAGACACACCCAAATGCTAACAGCAACATAAAGACAGTTATAATGGGCTCACAACAGAAGTCGGAATGCTGGAGAGACAGAAAAGAGCGTGTGTCCAAGTCGCTGATGCCCAAATATGCCTGGAAGGGGGGGGACAACAACCTCTCAACAGGACGGCCTTGGGTGGCACTGAAAACATCAACCAGCATGCCAGAGAGCACTCTCAGAATACCGCCAGACAGAGAAGAGAGATTCACTGAGGATGGATTTGAGCTGTGCTTTGGGAAGACTCACTTGATATTGATGTGGATGAGAGAGAGACAGACAGGCAGACAGATAGGAAGAAAGAAAGAAAGGAAGGAAGGAAAGAAGGAAGAAAGAGAACTTGGCTGTTACATGACCAACCAGCTACTGCACTAGCCCAGATAAAAACACCCAGGAAATGGTGCAGGTCCTGGGAAATGGGACTGTGGATTTGCTCGCACAGGGACCTCAGGATTTGACGAGTTCCAGAAGGATCTTTGCAGGAGAGGAGGCTTCCACCGAGGAGAACCAACGAGCCTGGATGGAGAAATGCCATCTCTAGCGCTCTGTACAGCAATGTTCATAGTGAAGGTTGAAACATGACCATGAGGGTGAGGTAGGACTTAAGGCAGACAGGAAACAGGCACGGTGGCAGCGACTGAGCACGCCAGTCAAGGGTCTGGGCCATGGCGTCACAGCAGCAAGCAGTCTTCACACCGCCTGGGGAACGCTGGTGACTGTATGTACACGCTAAGACACTATATAAAAGGTCTGGGTGTCCCCCCTCTGGGGCGAGGGATCTGGAACCAATCCCCGTCGGACACCAGGAGACAGCTGCATACTATTCCAACATGGGGGTGGGGGGCTGGCAAAATTTAGTCTGGTACCATCTCTGAGGAAGCAACACGGCCATCGACACTTGCTATTGGGCTTATATCAAAGGAAAAAGGCAAGTAGTAGAGATATAGTCTAAAAACTCCTAGACTAAAGCTCTAGTTCATTCTTAAAAGGCTGGACACCTACGACACATCCCAGATAGCAGGTGTGAGGCTCAGAGTTGGCTGTCAACAGGCTGAGGTCACCACTAAGACTGACACAGCAGCTCCACAGTTTATAAACTTTGCTTCTGGTGGCCTTGCTATAGGGGTGTGTTGTTTTTAGTTTATAAATAATAGCATATCCACCATGCTCAGGGACCAGAGCTTTGTCTCGTGTATCTCAAAACCAAACAAAAAAGGTAGAGAAAGGACAAACATGTGCTTATAGATCCCGAAGAACGGCTGAAAGGATGTACCCAAGTGCCTTCTCTGGATGTCAGTCACAGTGGCACACGCTTGGAATCCCAGCTCTCAGGAGGTACTGACAGGAGGGCGTGGCAGCCTCCCCTATGAGAAAGTCCAAGGCCCACGTGGGCTAGATGAGACTCTGCCTCGAAGACCAACCACACCAAAGAAAAATACAAGCCACCTCTGGGTCATTTTAATTTTCTTATATATAAGCTTTTATAGTCTGAAATAAATGCACAACGTTTTCATAGAAAAACTGTCATAAAAGATCAGGACCGAGGATTCGGGTAATTTCCGTCTTTGCAAGGTCAGAGTGACAGGGCTGAGGGGCAGGGAACTGGGGCGTGGCTGAGCTTCCAACTCTCCCCAGCCTTCAGCCACACCAAGAATGCCTAGGAGCCTTCTACAGCCTGGCGCAGGCCCACAAAGCAGACTCCACAGAGACTGCCAGCAACGCCCCCCTCCCCCCAAACGCTTGCGGGCGGGCGAGGCTGGTCCTGGGTGAGTCATTGTGTTGGAAGTCACCTTGTTAGAAACCACAGGTTCTCACAACACGCCTGACTTTAAAGTGTTGCCTTCCAGGCCCCAGCAGCCTCACCTCGCCTCACCGGTTTTGTTTAGTTTTCATTTCTTTTTTGGTTCCCGGAGAGACTGAGCAGGGTGGCGCCCACTTCCGAACTGAAGGCAGTGTCTCACAGTGAGCTAAAGGTGGTCCGGAAGCAACATTTCTCTTGGTTTGAAGGCTATTTGAACATCCTCCACTGCATTTCATGGGTCACAGACATTCACTGACACTTAGACAACCCCCAAGCAGAAGCTCATATGAACGGCCACAAAAACAGAAACAAGCAGTCTACAGGGGCAGCTTGCCTGAACGCAGGGCCAAACTTTCCATAACCACCAAGGCCTACCACAGCAGCCCGGCATTCCGGCTAGGGAGGATTCTTCCATGAGGCACAGACCTGGGAGATATGCAGCCCCTCTGCTCTAGGCTAGCTATTCCCATAGGGCTGGCAAAGGTTTCTCTCTCACGGCTACCCGTGGCCAGAAAGAGGGGCGGGGGAGCTGAGTCCAGGTCCCTGAGACAAAGCAATGATAAAATGGTTAAGAAGTGGCCTGACGCAGTCCCTTAAGGGTACTAGGGAGGAAGATGAAAGGTGGGGATTGGGAGGAGAATAAGTACCATGGCCAGGTAAAGGCTGTGGCAAACCAGATCACTTGTTTTGGCTATATACCCAAGGTAGAGCGGGAAGCTATCTGCTTAACCCACTGAAGGTGTGAAACGGTTGCTTGGAGACCCCACCAGAAATACCCAGTATGCTTTGTGTGACTTCGCTTATACACAATGCAGTGGCCATTGGCCACACCCACCTAATGTCACGCACAGCACTCAGGCCAGTGGCCACCCAGAGCTGAGGCTCTCAGGACATAGTACAAACATTGCTGTAAGGGCTGAGAGGCAGGCAGCCAGCTTCACTCTGTCCCCGAAACAGTTATCTCAGGTACCTTAGGTATTCCGGAACACTCAAGCCAATCACGGACGATGTTCTCAACAGACAGGCCGAGCCTTCGGAAACAAAAAACGAGAACCCGGTGGTTAAAAACACTTCCGAGCACACACGTTCAGCTAAGTCCTCAGGCAGAGTAGATGGTCTTCAGACATGAGTGAGCACCATCCTATTGGTTGGTGGTGTGGAAAGGAACTCGCGCACGTGTGTGTGTGTGTGTGTGTGTGTGTGTGTGTGTGTGTGTGTGCGCGCGCGCGCGGGAATGTTCCTAGAAGGCGTGTGTGAAGGAAGGAGGCTACTCCTCAGGGCACCTTCAGGAGAACCTGGCCTCCCCCGAGTTTAGGAGGAAGCCTGGAAACACCCTCAGTGGGCTTGGCTGACCAGGCAGGATTAGGACAGTGGTTCTGGCTGGCCACTCAGGGAGACGGTCCCAGCAAACAGGTCCTGCTCCTCTGTCAGGCCTGGCAAACTGGTGCCCGCAGACATGGCCCCAGTGCTCGAAGCCCAGGGATGCTCAGGATGAGCACAGGAAATGGACCCATGTACCAAAGGAACTGTGTCCCCACGGCAAGATCAATGGTAGGCAAGGTGGGGACAGACTGCCTTTGTTTCAGAGAAGAATAGGCCTTCAACTGAGTCATCCTACATCGCGCGTAAGCAGGACCCAGTCTTATCTGCCAGCCTCACACATCTCAAGGGAAAAATTAATAGCAACAGCAACAGTAATAATAACAAACATTATTTCCTTGGATACAGGTAGGAAGTGTCTGTCCTTCACTGATTTCCTCTGCAGACAGACTCCTGTGGGCGGCACTCCTGGCATCATCTCACTGACCCTTAGGAAAACCGAAGCCAAAGGAACTTGTAAGGCTGGCCGTGCTGTACCTGCCGTCCATGAAAACAGGCACACTCAGAGAAAACGCTCAGAAGCATCATGGGCCATCAAAGGGCCTGATGCAGTAGACGATCCGAGTGCTCGAACGCCCACAGGAACGGGATTACACGCCCTGAAAGGGCGGCAACTGAGGGGGCGGCTTAATTGCCATTTTTGAGTGATTTCACAGAAGATGGACAACAGCTGTTGGGCATCGGCACAGAGGAGTAAATGCCAGGACGCAAACGTCATTTCCTCTGTGGAATTTCCACTGCAAGACCCTTCTCTCGTCTCAGTGGCATAAGGGAGAGGCTGGGCAGGGCTGAAGATCAGGCACACATCTGTCTGAGGCTAAGTCTCTGGTAGAGCTGT
Organism: Cricetiscus sungorus; assembly: GCA_030556225.1. Classification (NCBI taxonomy): domain Eukaryota; kingdom Metazoa; phylum Chordata; class Mammalia; order Rodentia; family Cricetidae; genus Cricetiscus; species Cricetiscus sungorus. Next base: position 28,679,236 of record JANBXA010000190.1, on the reverse strand, counting down.
CATGCCCACCAGCTCAGGTGAGAACAGCCCAGGGATTGAACTGTTTCTCAGGAATGGACGGGTGAAAGTTGCCTTACAGGATGCCAGCAGCCTGTAGGTGTGTGCTGTGGGCCATCTCCTGGCTCAGGGAGGAGAAGTGGGTTTGGGACACCAACAAGAACACCTAGAGAGGCTCAGAAAGGGAGGCAGCACTTGAGCACGCAGGTGGGGTGGCTGCACTGCCCTGCGTGCTGTGACGAGGTCAGTGGATATGGAGGAAGATAATGGTAAGAAGACCCAAGGGCCTGTGCCATAAGGACAAGGTAAAGACAAGGCTTGGCCTAGCCAGTAGCACCCAGGACGGGGTGAGAAGAGACTACCATGGCTACAGAACAAGGCTGGAGGCAGGCAGGCCACAAGGCTGCTGATTTGCAGGCATATGTGCAAGCGTGCATACACACACACACACACACACACACTTTGGAGACAGGGTCTCATTATGCAGCACAGGACGGCCTCAAACTCAAAATCCTCTACGTCAGTCCCCTGAGTGTATTGCTGTCACGTCAATCCCAAGGGTGTGGAGTGCTAGGGAAGGGCATAGAGGGCTGAAAGATGGAGCCTGGAATCGAGACTCCATCACCTTCTGCAAGACAGCGTTTCACAGGAAGCATGTGACTACACTGTGCCCATCTACAGCCAGCTCTGAGGGTTTGTTCACTGGCAAGCATTAGAGCGGATACTGTTGCCATACTCAGTATCTGCACACAAAGTCTATGGCAGCATTGGAACAGAAAACAAAAACCTCTCTGGGCACTGCCCGGTGAGGGCACAGGAGCAGCTACTGTCTGCATACCTACTATGTGAGAGCAGTACAGACAAGATTTTTCCTAAACCTCAGAGAAACAGCATAAAGTCGGTTATGCTTATGGTGCCCTCAGAAACGAAAAACAAAATCCCGAGAAGCTGGGAAACTCGTCTGAGGCCATGCACGCAGATGGTGCCTGAAGAGCTGGGATTCAAATGTACGAAGCCCCACTTTCTTTCCCATGCTAAACTTGGCCTTGTGACGAGTCACCCTCCGCAGTGGTATAGACTTGCTCACAGAAACAGCCTGCGAGCCTGTGCCCAGCCCAGCTCTCCCTTCTCGGTAACACTTCTGATGCCGAGGGTGGCCCAGCTTCCTGCTGGCGCTGCCCTGCTTGTCACCTCTCCAGTTATATTTGTGGAGAGATGGAGAGACTGTCTTTGCGCAGAGACGCGAGGTCAGGAGAGTTCCAAAACTGTCCTCCCTTAACCGAAGGGGGCTTGAGTTTTCACGTCACTCTTCTCTGGAAAGATCTGAGGCGCCGTATAACCGTGACCACTTTGATCCTTACAGTTGCCATGTGAAGTGGGTGACAGCTGTTTGAACAGAGGTTGAATCTACAGCCTAGCGGGCCTCTGGTCAAAGTCAGTGCTCTCAGGGAGTTGCCTAAGGCCCGAGTGTTAGAGCAGAGATCACACTGCACTAAGCCTGTCTGGGAAACTGTGGAATGAGATGTTAGACCATAAGAAGATGCATGGATTGGCACACTCCCTCCAAAAAGCAACCAAGCAAAGCTTAAGGAGGTAGAGGTGGCCTCATCTCCAAGGAAATGGAATCCGTCATATAAAAAAAAAAATGCTTTAATTTTCTGGGAAATTTTTTCAGAGCAAAGAGAGCATCTATGCGGTTTTTGTTGCTCTGATCGTTACTATGGGTATGGTGCAGCAGTGACTAAGGGCATTTAGCTGCCTGTCACCCCCAGTGTCTACGCCAGTGGTGTGCGCTGCCTCTCTGAGGTTGTGTGGCTTAAACATTCACAGCAGACAAGCAGAGGCATTTCTATGTAGTTAGGACCTGGGCCACACAGGAAATGATACTTCTGCATGTCTTATCACTACGGAGATTGATTTTATCCGGATAGTTAATGGGACATAGACCCACGGCTGAATGCCCTTCATGCCTGTGCCAGGATGCTCAGTCTTCCTACCCTGTCAGCTGATACCTGGTCCTGGGAACTATGGCTCCCTGTTCGTGTGGACCAGACTTCACCGGGCAGCTTGGGGTTTAAGTGGGTTATCTCCTGACCCTCGGGGCTGTAAATGTATCGCAACTAGTAAATACAGGAAGGGAACAGGATGCTGCTTAGAAAAGCAAGCTGTTTAGAGCCCAGAAAGTGGGCGCGTAATCTTTCCACGACATGGAAGTGAACAGATACAGCCACAGGCTTGCACGGACGGGCCTATCCGCTTGCTGGTGGCAGAGTGTGATGCTGACATCATTCTGGGCGCCTGCCTTCAGCCCCCTGGGAGTCTAACACTCACATTCTGCTGCTCCTTCCACAGCCCGACGACACACAGTTGCATCGGCTTTCTCATGAAGCAAATGCCAGGCCTCAAGAACTTTGAAAGTATAGGTACTAGACAGGGGAAAGGAACAGAAGTTTGAAATGGAAAACCATGTCCTGGAATATAACTTACAGGTCTTTAAACATGGATACGTTATGCCTTTCAGCCCCTTCTCTACATGTGGAAGCAAACTATGTTTCTCGGAGCTTTCCACGGCGTTGCTTGTTTTCTTGATCAGAACAAGGCATTTGTGCTCAGACAGTTAATGAAGACTGCTGATGAGGCATGGCAAGTGAGTGCTCCCTGCTCCGTGGGGGAGGAAGAACAAGGGGTTTAAACAAACACACGGACATGCACACGCAAACACTATAATTGACGGGCAAGAATTAATCAGTAGCTGTGGCTGACACCAGGACCCAGGAGCCAAAGCTGCTGGACCAGTTATTCCCCAGGGGCATAGGTGTGCCCATGGCAGGGGGAGGGTGGTGTGCCTGCCTGGACGGCCTGACACTCTTCTTTGTCCCCATCTCCTTCCCCTCCATTCTGATTCCAGGGACAGGAAGCTGTCCGCTACACTTCAGAATGCAGCCCAGCGGCCAAGAAAGGAAAGCCAGGCTCCGCACTTGGTTCCTCTATTCAGCTCCACAACTAATCAGCCGTTTGTAACTGCGGCGCCTCTCAGACAACCCCTGGCTCTGTTTGATGCTTCAAAGCCCACGGCCACTGTACCAGTCACTGAAAATGACCCCGGTTCTCAAGAGTTCTTGACTCAAATGCTCTAGGGGTCTCTACTGGATCTCCCTGATACTAGCCGGCCCACCCCCTTCACCCCTCCCACAGCGCCTGGCCAGACATTCCCCCAAGTCTTCAGCAGGCTCCGGCTTCCGGTCTCATTTCGAGTTGATGGCCGATGAGTCCACTGTCTGCGCCCCCAGGACCCAGAACCTCTGAGACCTTCATACACTGATTCGAACGCCCCGTGCTGGTGATGACAGCGACCCATGTTTTTGGTAGCTGGCCGGGATCTCTTTGAAGGCTGGCACTGGACTTGTTCCTCCCTGCCTCAGGTGAGATGGTCCACCGAGAGTGTCGACGCATCGAGGTGAGACTGCAGAGCAGGCACTGAAGCCACCAGCCACTGTGGCTGGCAAAGCCTTGCTTGCTCAGCATGGCTCAAGTGCCTAACAGATGTGCCAAAGGATCGGTTTGCAACTGGGGCCAAAGATTAGAGGCTCCAGGGGGTAGATGTGCCATCTTTGGGGACCCACGTGAGATTAATACAATATGCTGCATAGGTAATGGAGCAAGCCATCTGTTTGAGTAGGCAAACTAGATTGTGAGATTAGTTAGCCAGCAAGAAGATGTTGTTTGAAAACATACTCCAATATACTCGGTGAAGCAGGCTTGCTGTAGGCAAGAGATTACTTTATCATTTAAGGAGAATTCCTAATGAGACTGAACCCTGCCAGGCAAAGCATGATCTCACTGGGGAAGGTGCCCATCAAAGGGATGCAGTGGGTGGTTGGCAGCCATGCACATGGAGCTTAGATGCTGCTCTAATCCCCACAACTGCAACAAAAGTTTCTTTGTGGGTCCAGTGTGTTGCCTCAGTAAACATCCACAACAATAAAATCCAGGCCCTGGGAGCCAGAGGGATCAGGGCTCCCAAATGAACTCCATACTGCATCATGGAGAGTAGACGCAAGACGGATCTCCCAGACTAAAGGGAACTGTGCTGTCTCGACGGAAACTGCTCTCTGCCCTAAGAAGTTTTCCCTGAAGGACTGCACTTTGATAGCCAACAGAAGAGGCCATATACCTATAAATTAATTTCTCCCCTTCCACCCTCCCTCTCCTCTACCCTCCTTCCCTCCCACCCTCCCTCCCCATTTCCTCTGCTTGATGTCCTAAAGAAGGCCCTCTATACCCTTATCAGAGAACCTGAGCTAGTGTCCTAAGGGTAGGCATGAAGAAAAGAACACCACTGGCACTGTAGTACAGCAGGTCAACCACAGGCCTAGCATGTGTGAGGCTGTGAGCTTAACGTCCAGTTATGAGGGGACAGTGTGAGCTTCCAGGGTTACTCCTGAACAAGTAACCACATCTGAAGTGATGTTTGCAGAAGAATCGCCACCTGTGCTGCCTGGTTTTATGTCAACACCAGCTAGAGTCACCTGAGAAGAGGAAACGTCAACTGAGAAGATGCCACCCTAACATCAGGCTGCAGGCAAGCCTGTAGGGCGCTTTCTTAGCCAGTGATTGATGGGGGAGGTCCCAGCCCATGGAGGGTGGTGTCACCTCTGACCTGGTGGTCCTGGGTTCTATTAGAGAGCAGGCTGGGCGAGCCATGGGGTGCAAGCCAGTGAGCAGCTCCCTCCATGGCGTCTGCATCAGCTTCTGCCTCCATGTTCCCACCCTGTTCGAGCTCCTGTCTTTATTTCCTTCCATGATGAGCAGAGATATGGAAGGGTGACTGAATAAACACTTTCCTACCCAAGTGGATTGGTCACCATGTTCCATCGAAGCAGCGAGAACTCATTCTACTCAAGACACCACCACGATACGTCTACTTCAGCAACAAAACCAGGATGCTGAACTGGAACATTTAGGGCCTTCCTCACAAGGCTGTTCCTTAGCACGCGGCCTCCAGAAAAGCTGATTGTCTTTGCTAAGTCCCTGAAGCCATAGGGCATGTTTGCGAATGAGCATAAAAGGCCAGTAATCAAGGAATCTATCAAGTACATGTACTCTGCTAATGCATGGATTGGCTTCGTAGCTGCATATTTCTGCTTTATTTAAAAAAAAAAATAGTGTTTGTTCAGTAAGATGGCTTAATGGGTAAAGGTGCTTGTCCGATGACCCCAGTTCAGTCTACAGAGCTCACATTAAAGGTGGAAGGAAGAGAATCCACAAATCTGACCACATATGCACCACGCTGCACGTGCCCACACACAGAAACAAATCAATATCAGGGTTTAGCTCAGTGGCAGAATGCTTGATTAGCAAGTATGAGCACCTGTGCTGAAAAGCAAGGCCACAATAGAACCAGGACTAACAGCAGAGCCTCCACCTGCTGAAGGAAGGGTGGGAGAGAGGGAGGTTTCAACAGGGGGAAACCCAGTATGCAGAAAAAGTCCTCCCTGTCCTCACTGCCAGTCAACCTTGCACTAAGCCTGGTGACATAATGCCTCACCCTTGAGACATCTAATTTAGACTGCTTATCAGTCAGTCTTAGTGACATAAAAGTGACTGGCCTTGCATGAGTCTAAGACAATATCTGTCTCAAAGAATTCATGTCCACACTTGGAAATGTTTACATACATTAGCAACATAGCTAAGCCCTTCGGGCAGAGAAAGAAAACTAATGTAAGAGACATTTACATTGCTCAGAAAGTCACCCTTTAATGTCTGGATGACAGCTTTGCTATTAGAGACTATGCTTTCAGGTGTTTACATTTAGGACTAGGACAGGGCACCTGCAGTGGAGGAGTCTGGATCTGTAACAGAGGCTTTGGCGTCCTCTAACAGCCATATGAGGCCAGGTCCCCCAGATGACCACATCCAACACTGAGTGTCAGGCAGCTTGCACTGAGCACGGAGATTGAAGGTCTCAGGATGGAGCCAGTCCCTGTGGCCTCACACACTGGGGGACAAGCTACCTCTGGAGCCTCAGCTTCCCCAAGTCTGGAGCCAGACTTCCACGTGGGGCCCCAAGGTACAGACTGGTCACTCTAGCCAGTTTCCTTCGGCCGCCTTCTTGGTCAAACAGGGATTAAAAACATCACATACAAAAGAGTGCTGTTCACCCAGGACGCTACTGGGTTGGGTGAGTGCTTGTCTAGCATGCATCAGGGTTTGATCCAAGGCATCACATACTTTAGTAGTGGTGATGTACACCTGTGATCCCCGTGCTCAGGAGGCAGAAGCAGGAGGCTTGGAAGTTCAGGGCCACCCACAGGGACACAGTGAGTTTGAGGCTAGCCTGTCACCCATGAGACCCCCAAGTAAGAGCGTTGTTCCAAGGATCAATGTTGTTTTCTGTTACTCTCCCCGATGGTGGCTATGAGAACACTAAAGTCAGAGCTGATGACGATGCACACAGACCGTGTACATTGCTGTGCACAGGACATGGCTGTGTTTTAATGGGCAGACGAACCATCAAACGAGCACCTACTTTAAACACAGGTATCAACTTTTTAACCCCTGCTAAAATACTGCCCGCAAGGGTCTAAATGACTTGCTCCTGATTTTGAAATTAGAAAGTATGATGGTTAGTTTTTAACCACCAGCTCTACACAGCCTAGAATCACTTAGGACGACAGTCTCAATGAATGAGTTGGCCTGTGGGCATGCCTGTAGGCGACCGACTGCCTGCCTTGATTGATGTGGGACAAGCCGGCTAACGACACTAAGCATCACATTCAGCATTCTTTCTGCCCTTGACCAGCTGTTGGAGGCTACTGCTGTCTTGAATTTGCCAAGTCACTTTTTGTCAGGTGTTTTAGGACAGGAGGCAGCAAAGCTGACATGCCACCCCAGGCTCTGGCTGCACATCTATAGCTCAGTTAAGCAGGCTGTCCTTACATAACACCACGGCAGCTACCTCAACTTGTTCTCCTCTTTTATTTATCTACTTATTATTTTAATGAGTAGGTGGGCTAGCAGCCCCTGACCTTATGCCAACAGCAAGCAACCTGCTGTGGGGTCCTCTCCTCCATTCTTAACCCCGGAACGCCCTCGGCTGGCTAGCTTCCCATTCCGCGCTGAAGGGCCCTGGTTGTGCATGCTGCCCTGCCCCCCAGTCTGTGTTCTGGTCAAGCTGTGACTAAGGCGCACTGGGTTCCTTCATGCAGAGAGGAACCTCAACTGTCTTAAGTTGTAACAATGGGTCAAACGATGGTTAGACCTTTTCAACATTAAAAGCGAAACGGGGCTCTTGACCCCTATGCTGGTCCTCACCTTTTGTCTTCTGGAATGCTCTCCAACAGCATTTGAAGGAAATCCTGAAACAAGAAAAAAGCAAACCATGAAAGCAGTCTACCAGTGACTGACTGCCCAAGCCCAACCATGCCAGCAACCAAGCATCAACTGTTCGATGCACCGAGGGTCCAACAAAAGAACTGCCCCTCTACTTTCCCGTGCCCCACGTGAGGGCCTCTCAACTCCTAGAGGCCCACAGCCAGCCTGCAAAAGCCAGCTGAGCTACAAAGATGGCTCAGTCCCGTCTCCTCTACTGTGTCCCTTCAGTCACAGGACAGCTAAGGAGCTCGCTTGTGTCACAGTACCATGTCATACTTACGCCTTTCCCTAAGCCACTTTGTTTTATTGTGGAAAATGTCAAATAAACTGCAAAGTGGAATAATTAACCACCCTGTTCAAATTACCTGCGCTGACCTGCTTTGTCCTACCCATCTATTCTGCCTTCTGAGCTATTAAGAGATCCTGAATATTATACAATATTGTCTATAAATGCTTTATAAACCTCTCTAAAATAAAAGGACTGTCAAGAATACTGAAAATATCATAGACCCAAAAGTTCAAATATGAGCGCTCACTTATACTTAATTTGTACTTTTATTGTGGCTACCTCTCCCATTCATTGAATCATAGAATCCTCAGTGGGTCTTAACTGATGTTAGTAGACACAAAACATTTAGTTAAATTGGGAGGATAAATCCACTAAGAATGATTGTTTAGTCACAGTTAAGACTTAACTGGGCTTTTCTGCTCTGCCTTTTTCTTTGCTGAGTGTGAGCTCCAGTGTAAGTATCTCACCGACACAAAAGGAGAAAAAAAGCAAGCACGAAGCATAACATCTTTTGCTGTTAAATGACGTTAAGCAACAAGTAGGATCCATGTCTGGAGGATTTTTTGTTTTCATTTTTACCTTTCTTTAATGCATAGAGTCTTTAACTATGTTAAAGATCATTAACACTAATGATCTTCTTTTAACACATTAATGGATACAATTTTGTTTCTTGCTTTTCTGGTTTGAACAGTCACTTTTGTTTTTTGAGGCCGTTTCTGGCTATGCAGCCCATGCCGATCTTTAGATTCGGCCTCCTAAATGCTGGGACTGTCTGTAGATGTGAGCTACAACACCCGGCCACCCTTGAAGACTTAGCAAAGAAAGAAATTTTTAAGACAAGCACGATAGCCCATGCCTGTAATACCGGTACTCAGGAGGCAGAGACAAGAGAGTTAATTAGAGCTTGAGGTTAGCCACATGAAGCCCTGCTTAAAAAAAAAAAAAAAAAAAGTACAGTATCCATATACGAGATTCACAAAGATAAATACAGATAAATACATTAACAAAGTTAAAAAGTGGTCTTTCAGAAGAGTGACCACAGCAGTGTGCATGGCGGGGTGTTCTTTTCCGTCATCACACTGAGCCCAGCCACGATGGCATGAGCAAACCCAGCCCCTGGGCTTATTGGGGGGGCCGTCTTTCCAGAGGCAAAGTTCCTCCACACACCACCGTGACTGAAATCCCTGGCACGGACAACTGAACAGAGCAGAGGCTTATTTGGGTTCACAGTTCCTGAGGCCTATTGCAGCCTGGTGGCTGCTGGGGCTCAACAGTTGTGGCTTGCTGGCGTTGTACAGGGGAGGAGGCAGGAAGCAGGGGCTGGGGCCAGAATGGTTATGGTACGCAAGGCACGCCACTTCTGACAGCCAGGATGCTGGGAGGTTCCACAGCCTCCCAAAACATGTGTTCAAACACGCAGGCCTGGGAAAGGATGCAGTGAAATGGTGGTGGGTGGTGGCAGCTGTTTGCCAGATTGTTTACTGACCCACAAACGCACCCACGGTGGACATACAGAAAAACGTGCTCGGGAAAAGCATTACTAATATATTATTAAGAGTGAAGGGGATCTGCATGTGTACCTGTGGCTATCAGAAATCAGCCTTGGGTATCACCCTCAGGTACATCCTCTTTGTTGAGACTGGTTCTCTTGCTTGGCCTAGGCCAGGAAGGCTGGCTAGCAATCTCCCAGAATCTTGCCCGTTTCCTCCTCCTCCTGTGAGTTTAAGAGGTGGCTGGCTTTTATACCCGAGTCCTGGGGACAAGCCTGGGCCCTCATGCTTGTATGGCAAGGACTTTATGCCCACTGAGCCTTGCCTGAGGGTCTCAACGTTACTATTTTATTATTTTAAAAAGTACTGAGAGACTAAGGAAATAGGCTAACAGGATTCGCCTACTATGTAAAAATATTTCTAAACTGCTGCATTAGAAATTTATTTATCATGATCTAATTAACAGATCTCTTTGTAACAGATCTGTTAGTGGATCACTGACTTATTGACAAGATTTTGGTTTTATTTATTTATTTTTTTTGATTCTTAAAAATCCAAGAACTATGTAATTATAACTCTTAATTATTACTTCTTACTAATTTCACCCCATTATGTCTATATAGTACCTACAAACTTATCTCCTATTTTCCCAGTAATTTATGCTCAATTATGTCGGGGTGGGGGGAGATGACATTAACTTAATAACAAGGGAGAAGGATTTAGTTGCTTGAGAAGCAGGAAATTCAGAGCTAACCTTAATTCTACCCTTTCACATTTTCAAGCTACAACTGGCTTTAATAGCCCCTCCCCTTTTGATAGGGTAGTAAAGTACAGGGATCTGGAATTCTGGGTGGATACGGGGTAGTGGCGAAGGTCCCCATTGAAAACCTCCCCCTCTTCCCTTTTATTATAAGAACGATGGTGTCCTGCCTCTTAGTTTACCATCCTGGAGCATCTGCCAATCTCCGTGTCCAAGCTTGGATTGGCAGGCAGCTCAGCAGCTAACTGGAGGCTGCGAACCAATGCCAGATATCGCACAGACCAAACACACCGGGCATCTCTAAGACGTCCGCTGGGTTTGTGATGTGTTTCCCACATTCTGTCTTGAGCTCTGCCCCACTTGAGATGCCTGTTTCTCATCTGAAGTCTCCAAAGCGTCTACGATCAGGATGGACTCAGTTGGGTCATCTCATTTCTATGAGAGACCCACGTCCAACCACACAGCGCTAGCTTTCCTACTTCCTCCTGCAGGCTGCCATCGCCCTGGGTGGACTCGTGAGACTAGTCCTTTCCAGGCACTGCCTGCTGGACCAGGCTGAAGTGTGCCCTCAGGAAGGCGTCTTCCCTCACCATCTCCTCCCTTCTCTTTGGCGTGCTTGGGGTTCTGAGAAGGACATGAGGCATTATAACCGAACACAGAGGTATGCCTCAAACAAATGAAAACCAAAGGGAGAAACAAAGGGATTGTTAGAGTGACAGGGGCTTTTCCTGGAACCTGAAGGGGTGAGAAGCTCCCGCCTAGTAAGGGAGTGCAGTCCTCTGGACTGTGTTGTCAGCTCTTACTGTTCTAATAACCTGCATGCTGATCAAATCTGTCCCAGGCTGCTTGTTTTAACACCTAACAATGCCAACAAACCCCAGTTCTGTCCAGTGGTTAATATGACAACTACTTTTGGGGTCTAGTGAAAATATTTATTAAAACGTAGATTCCATTAGATCAACTTAAGGATGACATAGGACTAATAGTTTCCATGAGGAGTTTTAGGGATAATCACGGTGGCCATGGCCTGGAAGGAAGAAAAGGCAAAACCATGGGACTAAGAAGTGAGCCTGCAGGGGAGGGGTCACTGTGATCCTGGAAAGAGGACATCAGGAGGCTGGACGGCTAACAATGCTGAAATATGGCACAGGGGGTAGAGGTCACAGGGAAACAGGGTAAATGAAAACACAATACATACAAATTGTTTTAATTAAAAAAAAAAAAAGCAAAAGCATCCCCAACAGCCTCCAAATATGGATGAAGGGACAGCTCCTGGCATAAACTTCAAAGAGGAGAGCTAAGAAAGGGCATGTGATCCTGCCAGTTCCTTAGGTGACATGCGCACCTCCCCCGCTCTCAGGCTTACAAGTTGGGGAGCTGGTGAATTGCATGTATCCCACAAATTCTCAAACACCTACATGTTTGCAAAGAGATTGGGGATTTACCTTTCTCCCTTCCTTCCTAGCTATGGAGGGCCTGGAAGTTTTGCTGGGGCGATGCGCAGAGGTGGGAAGTAAGCCTTCGGAAGGGCACCTAGGTGAACCGTGAACACCTTCAGAGGTACCCAGAAGCCACCCTGATCCCAAAGAGCAACGGAGACACTGCAAGTCCAGTGGTCGTGAGGACCTTGGGAGGGGCAGAGAACCCTTCCCCACAGATGCTTTACACTCAGAAAACAATCAAGAACCAGCAACAACAAAAGAAGAAAAAAAATGAAAGCCTAAGGATGAAAATACGACAAAATGGAAAGAGATTCATTCTAATTCCACAATAACACCATTTCGGGAACATCATCATCATCATCATCATAATCATCATCATCATCATCATCATTATTATTATTTTTAAGAGTAAAGCAAAGATCACTCGAGAAAATGGCATCAGGTCTAGGGCTGCAGTTCAGCTGGGCGAGCGCTCGTGTGTCAAGGACCCTGTGACAGGTGTAGTGACAGATGGCTGCAATTCCAGGCTTGAAAGATAGAGGCCTACTGGGAGGCCAAGGTTGTCTCAGCCCCATTAGTAGTCTGAGGCCAGCCTGGACTAACTGAGACGGTCTCAAGAGAAAAAAGAAAAAAGAAAGCTATTTAATAAAAAGGGTTGCTTGAGAGGAAAATGGGATCAAGGTAAGAAGGAAGAAACTAATTATCTAATAATGTATGCACTCCAGACAACTGAGAACTTAGGATCTTACAAGGGGAAAAGAATGTGACTGAAAAACGTCGTTAAAGTCAAGCATGGTGATGTGGGCCTGTATGTTCTGATGAGGCAGGAGGATCACAAGTTCAAAGCCAGCCTGGGCGTACTTAGCCAAGAAGTGATAGTGTGTGCCTTTAACCCCAGCACTCGGGAGGCAGAGGCAGGCGGAGCTCTGTGAGTTTGAAGCCAGCCTGGTCTACAGAGACAGTTAGTTCCAAGGCAGCCAGGGCTACACAGAGAAAGCCTGTCTTGAAAAACCAACCAACACAACAACAAGAAAATAAAAAACAAAAGAGCACACTTAAGCACTTTGGAATCTGAGACTCAAGAGCACAGGAGAAGAGCAGGGAGGAGGAGTAATGTGAAGCCATGCCCACCAGGGCCAGCGAGATGGCTCGGCGGGAGAAGCAGCTTGCTGCTAAGCCTTGGGACCCGGTTAGGACTTCAAACCTACACGGTAGAAGGAGGGGCAGACTCCTACCAAGGCCCACTGTACTCCACACCTTTGCTCCACACCCACATACACACACACAGGCTCTTTCTCCCAAAGTGTAAGACTATTCTTTGGAGCACTCGAGCATTCTCACTCACTTTCAGTTAAGTCTCGGAATTCAAAGATGGAAGCCACCAACTTTCACAAGTTTCACAGTGGTGATTAACACTAGAAGTCAGCTGAGCAACAGCTACCAAGTTCCAAGGAATAGATACACAGCCCGGGGATGTTTAAACCTAGCTATTTTGTGATTTAAAGCCAGACAAGAGACACGCAATCCCAACCAGTAAGAACTCAGAAACCACACAGCCTGGGAAGCTGCAACTTGAACATCAATTTGATAATGAAATTGAGCCAACAAAGAGCTGAATCAAAATAAAATATTCATGAATCTAGACGCATGGTTAAGTGGTGGTGGCAATACTAAAATCCTGCAGGCTGGCAAAGCAAACCTTAGCAATGTGACAGTAACAACTGCAAATGTGAGGACCGACAAGACTGAACAAAACAAAACACCGCTTCTGTGCTTGACTTTTGAGACAGCTCTCAGTTTGGTCTTGGGTAGCCTGGAACCTGCTTTGTAGACAGCTGGAACTCAGGGGATTACAGCTGTGCACCTCCTCTTCACCAGGAGCAAGCATGATGGGCAATTACACTTGGAATCACAGTAGCATACTGTGGCCAAGAAAGGGCGGAAATAGACAAAAGCTGACAGGCGCACGGGAAATCCGTAGAATGCAAAGGCAGGCACTCCTGAACAGCAGTGTGGGCTTCTAGAGATTCTGATCAAAGAATTAGCTTGCCGTGGCCACGGAGCCATCTCAGCTGGCAAAGCACATGCCACGTGAGCATGAGGACTCTCCAGCACCATGTAAAAAGCCAGCGTGGAAACAGGAATGTTCCAGAGATACATGCTTGTTGTTGGGACAGAAAAGTTGGTGGGGCTCAACCCCACCAAGCTGTACATTACAATGGAAATTTTATTTTATGTATACTTAATCATAAAATCTGAGCAAAATGTAAATTTCCAAAAGGCATGCAGTCCCCTGTGCTGGCTCTGGAGCAGGTAAGGGCAGTTGATGTGTAAGCCCTTATGCCTCAAGTTCAACTCTGAGAGCCACATGGAAAAAGGAGAGGACATGTTTCTTTCTGACCTACATGCATGCACACACGCACTCTCTCTCTTTCTATCTCACACACACGCACACACACACACTCACACTCACACACAGACACACTCACACTCACACACAGACACACTCACACTCACACACACACCACTCATACACACACACTCACACACACACTCACACTCACTCACACACACCACTTACACACACACACCACACACACACTCACACAAACACAGACACACACCACACACACACACACACCACACTCACACAAACACAGACACACACACCACACTCACACACACCACTCACTCACACACACACCACTCACACACACACACTCACACACACACCACTCACACACACACCACACACCACACTCACACACCACACACACACACCACACTCACAGACACACACACTCACACTCACACCACTCACACACTCACACAAACACAGACACACACACCACATACACACCACACACACACTCACACACACCACACTCACACACCACACACACACACACACTCACACAAACATACACACACACACTTTCTCTATCTCACATACACACACACACACTCACATACCACACACACACCACACACACTCACACAAACACAGACACACACACCACACTCACACACACCACTCACTCACACACACACCACTCACACACACACTCACACACACACCACTCACACACACACCACACACCACACTCACACACCACACACCACACACACACACCACACTCACAGACACACACACTCACACTCACACCACTCACACACTCACACAAACACAGACACACACACCACATACACACCACACACACACTCACACACACCACACTCACACACCACACACACACACACACTCACACAAACATACACACACACACTTTCTCTATCTCACATACACACACACACTCACATACCACACACACACCACACACACTCACACAAACACAGACACACACACCACACACACACACTCACACACCACACACACACCACACACACTCACACAAACACAGACACACACACCACACTCACACACACACCACACTCACACACACACCACACACACACCACACACACTCACACAAACACAGACACACATACCACACTCACACACACCACACACACTCACACAAACACAGACACACACACACCACACTCACACACACACCACACTCACACACACCACACACATACTCACACACACCACACTCACACTCCACACACACACACACTCACACAAACATACACACACACACACTCTCTCTATCTCACATACACACACACACACTCACACTCACACACACACCACACACACAGACACCACACTCACACACTCACACAAACACACACACTCACACACACACACACACTCTCTCTCTCTAAATAAACAAATAAATAAAGCAGTGAAAGAATGGTATTCAACAGAATCAAATGACAAAACCACTTACATCAAGGGTTTTTGCTGCTGTTTCTGGCTCTGTTTGTGTGTGTTACGTGCACATGTATGCAAGTGAGCATGCCTGCATGTGTGGAGACCGTAGGCTTGGTGTCTTCCTTTAACACTGTTGTTCCTGTTCCCGGGAGATGGGGTTTCTCGCTGAACCTGGGTTTTGTCCAGATGACCGCTACAGGACTGTTCTGTATGGAGGTGAACAGCTGGAGGCCACAGCAGCTCCCCCTACGACCAGGAGGTCACATTCCCAAACACACATCCTTCGGGTCCACATCACTAAACTTTCTCCCGGAAAATATAGCTGTAAATTCTCCACTTCCCAGTGCTGACAATCTAATCCCCATATGCTGCAGCCTCTCTCCTTATGTGCAGTGAGTTCGTCAGGATCCCACGAATTACCTGAGAAAGAATCAACTTCCCGTGAAACAGGTATACAAATCTTCTTAAAAATGAGAAATAAGTGTCCTTCCCAAGTGTTCTGGCTAGGAACCGAAGAAGGAAGTAACCCTGGGAGAAGAAGGAAGACAGACAGGCAATAAGCTGGCAGCGGGGTCACCGCAGAATGGCTTACAGTAGTGCAATGGGAACGTGCTGCCTTCTCTGGCTCAGGTGCGTTTCGCATTCTGACCAGGGGGGCTGCGCCTGGAAATGCAAGGTGGACTTCAGAGCCCTCCACAGCTCTGCTAACGGCATCGCCACCTCTGCTTGGACTCTGCAAGGGAGGAGAGGCCCAGGGGTGCCTCCGGTTCTGGCCGCTACTCATCTGCAGCAGGGACGTGGGCTGCCTCGGGTTGAGCCCTTCTGAACATGGCCTTCTTTAGAGGCTGTTGGAGTTGACCTCTGAATGCCTAGCCTAGACTCACTGAGATACTATGCAGAAGTAGAGGCCCTTTACTTTCCCTCAGCCACGTTACTCATCTCGTTCAGCTCAGTGGCCTCACGAGTGCCAAGCTACAACAGGCGGCCCTAGCGGAACCTGCATAAGACGGAACCAGGCCCCCTGCATGCGGGTGTGAGTTGAGGGGCTTGGGCAGTGGAGCCATTCCCTATGGAGGGGAGACTCTCTCAGCCTAGATACGGGGCGGAGGGCCTACGTCCTGCCCCACATTATGTGACAGACTCTGATGATCCCCCATGGGAGGCCTCACCCTCCCTGAGGAGATGGTGGGGGGAATGGGAGGGCGGGAGGGAGAGTGAACTGGGATTGGTACATAACGTAGTACTGTTATTAATTTAAATAAAACGAATGGCAGTAGCCAGGGCACCCTTACCTTTAGGTAATGAACCTGCATGAAGCCCTTCTCCGGGTTGAGGCCATGCTTGACAACAGATGCACCGGAAGCACTCACAAGGCCCGTCTCCTCTTTGTTGGGTCTAAAATGACACAGTGGTCACTTGTCTAAGTACAGGGCATGCACACCCATTACCCCTCATCTCTGGTTTTCAAACCCGTGCAGCTGTGCCTACCTTCAGCTCAGCAGCTACAGGTATAACTGAAGACAGTTTACATCGCAAACTCACA
>JANBXA010000190.1:28430000-28660000 GCA_030556225.1 Cricetiscus sungorus | reverse complement strand
TACACCTTTAATGGCTGTTTTTCCCTCTGCCCAGAAATGTCCTTCCATAAAGCCCTCTCTCATAACCTCTTCTTCCCTCCTCTCCAAATGGATGATTATTTAGAAAGGCACAAGCAAGCTCTGCAAGACTCAGGAGGAGGTTTTCACAGGGGAAGACACTCCAGCAGAGACCATGAGCTTCTGTCTCGGGGACACCTGCCACCTGTTCACAGAGCCAGCTCTACACAGATACAGGCACAGAAAAAGAAGGGGTTAGTCCTGGTCTGCCCCCCACAATCACACAGAGGAAGCTCACACCCACCAGGAGTACATATAGATGCACCTTCCCATTGCTACCCAGAAGTCTAGAACCCAGCAACACTGACCTCTGGCTACAGATGGGAACAGCGGGAACCTTAAGGAGGGTGAAAGAGGCTAAAACGAAGATTTATGAGGTAGATGATTTCAGACTGCTTCTGTGTGGCTAAATAGTACAGCTCAGCGGAGTAATCTAGCAAAGATGTGTGCATTTTATTGCCTGAGTTTTATTTCTATTTAAAGTTAAGGAAAAGTTGAGCAATTGAATGAATGCCTGAAATCCCAGTATTTCAGAGGCTGGGGAGGGAAGAGAGAAAATTTGAGACCAGACGGAGCTACAAAGTGAGATGCTATTTCAATAAAACCCAATCAAATAAATGAACTATGTAAATAAGACAGTACGCATTTTCCCCCTCGGATCAGGGGATACCAGTGCCGAAAGGTGTTCTCACCGTGTGTGCATAAACACAGGGCTGGGACATAAGACCAGGGCAGGGGCTGGGGGTTAGGACTTCGGAGAAGCTGTCCCTTCTCTTTCAGCAGAAAGCTATGGCCATTGCTGGGTTTTTACTCACTTACTCTCCTCTTACAGAGGGCAGAGGGAGCTATAGGAGCCACCTTGCAACCAGGAGGCAGCAAAGTCAGTGCACCCAGAGATCAGAAGGGATAAACCAAGGCAAACCCTCTTCGGTGGCATAATTATGCCCCTGGGTAGCCCCAACTATCTGCCCTTCTGGATGCTGCTTGTGCGAGAGACATAAGCACCACGTTTTGAGGTCAACTTCCTTTACAGTCCATTACCCATACTCAGACTCGCATGCGATGGGCAGAGAGCTGGAGCAGTGCTCCCAGATCACATGCGGTGGACGGAAAGCTGCAGCAGTGCTCCCAGCTCACATGCAGTGAACGGAAAGCTGGATCAGTGCTCCCAGATCACATGCGGTGGACGGAGAGCTGCAGCAGTGCTACCAGCTCACATGCAGTGGACGGAAAGCTGGAGCAGTGCTCCCAGATCACATGCGGTGGACGGAGAGCTGCAGCAGTGCTACCAGATCACATGCGGTGGACGGAGAGCTGGAGCAGTGCTCCCAGATCACATGCAGTGGACAGAAAGCTGCAGCAGTGCTCCCAGATCACATGCAGTGGACAGAAAGCTGCAGAAGTGCTCCCAGATCACATGCAGTGGACGGAGAGCTGCAGCAGTGCTCCCAGATCACATGCGGTGGACGGAGAGCTGGAGCAGTGCTCCCAGATCACATGTGGTGGACGGAGAGCTGCAGCAGTGCTCCCAGATCACATGCGGTGGACGGAAAGCTGCAGCAGTGCTCCCAGATCACATGCAGTGGACGGAAAGCTGCAGCAGTGCTCCCAGATCACATGCAGTGGACGGAAAGCTGGATCAGTGCTCCCAGCTCACATGCAGTGGACGGAAAGCTGGATCAGTGCTCCCAGATCACATGCAGTGGACGGAAAGCTGGATCAGTGCTCCCAGATCACATGCAGTGGACGGAAAGCTGGATCAGTGCTCCCAGATCACATGCAGTGGACGGAAAGCTGCAGCAGTGCTCCCTGATCACATGCGGTGGACGGAAAGCTGCAGCAGTGCTCCCAGATCACATGCAGTGGACGGAAAGCTGCAGCAGTGCTCCCAGATCACATGCGGTGGACGGAAAGCTGGAGCAGTGCTCCCAGATCACATGCGGTGGACGGAAAGCTGGAGCAGTGCTCCCAGATCACATGCGGTGGACGGAGAGCTGCAGCAGTGCTACCAGATCACATGCAGTGGACGGAAAGCTGGAGCAGTGCTCCCAGCTCACGTGCTGTGGACAGAGCGGGGTGAGGGCCGGGGTGTCTTGCCGTTCACTCTGTCACACTCTTCTGCACTATGGCCTCCTCCCTTACAGGGACCCGGCGAGGACAGGGCTGTGGGGATGCCCGTTAGAGCTGAAGATGGGCGCCTAGAGGTGAACTCAAGGCGGGTCAGCAGCCCGTCAGAACCCAGGCACAGGCCGTACAGCAGGGCTCCCTGGAGAAGACAGGTTCCTACCCCACTGTGCAAAATCCCCAGGAGAGACCCAGAGACCCATCATTTTCCTTCCCGGAAGTTTTGTTCCCTCACTGCAAGTCTGCGATGAAGCTGGCACAAGTGAAAGCAAACTGCTAGTCACGCTGCAGCCTGGAGACGCCGGCGATTGCGCCTGCTGTCTGACATGCGCGGAATGTGGGTGATCAGGTTACCAAGGTCGTCTGGGCTCAACTGCTCTTGGTTTCTGTTGTACCCAGCACCCAACACAGCAACTGAGGTGAACGTGGCCTTCCTTACCCCTCCCCTATCTCTCCTGCGCTCTCACAGAAGCCAGATCATCCGCCACCATGCCCTCTTGTGCTGTGGGCACCAGCTGCCAGCTGCCAGCTGCCTCTGCGAGCTCACCGGTCCCTGTGTATTTGTCAAGGGTAGCCACACCAACGAGGAGCAGAGCTTCATTTACACCCTAACAAGGAGGAAGCGAAACTCTGTCCAAGAAGGAACTGGCCTCCAGGTGCCACCTGAACTCCACGGGCACCTTGAAAACCAATGGGATGCACTGCACGTGCAGGTTAAGTTTTTGGCCAGGAACACTGCCTCTGACATGCACATCCCCGTGAAGCATATCTCTGTGGTCAGCAAAAAACGGAGAACGTGGCTGTTGAGACAGTTCACCACCAGCATGGGCTGAACCCCAGTGCCAACACAAGTGCCAGGCAGGAGGCAGAGATGGAGAACATGCTGGATAGACTGCCCAGAACAGGGAGGTCCTGCCTTAATGCATAAGGTGCAGAGGTCAGAGAAGACGGCTGCAGACATGTGGACAGGCGCCTGCACATCTGCTAATATTCTGACATGATGCACACCACATATACACACAAACACATAGGTAAAGGGGACAACAGTGACTCTGGCACCTCAGGGGACTGCTGTACCCTGGACAGCTGAGCCACAGTTCCCCCTGGCCTTGATTAAATACTGGGCAAAGCTACTCTTGTTATGAGGACACATTCTGACCCACACAGAGAACACCAGCCGGACCTTCCTCAGACAAGCCAACCCTCAAAAGAGCATGGCTGTCATTATGCACGTCACTGGGGCAGGCAGAAGAGTGGAGACAAAAGAAACTTAAGTCTGAAATTCTTCCAAAGAGTAAAGATGGCTGGAAAGATTGCTCAACTGGTAAAGTACTTAACTTGCATGCATGAGGACCCGGGTTCAAGCCTCAGAACTCACGTTAAAGGAGGGGAAAATCCACGTGTGGTGGTACTTCCTTACAGCCCCAGTGCTGGGGAAGTAGAGGAAAGTGGATTCCTGGGATTCTCCAGCCAGTCTGTCTAGCCAACCTGGCCAGGCTGGGGGCTGTTTCAGTCATCTTTTTTCCATGCTGTGCAAAACAGCCTTCTGTTTTTATTTTCTGACTTCTCTAATTGTTATAATTTAAAAATTGTTCTGTTGTTATTGTGTGTGAGCAGAGAGAGATAGAGATAGAGAGAGAGACAGAGAGAGAGAGAGAGAGAGAGAGAGAGAGAGAGGGAGGGAGGGAGAGAGAGAGAGAGAGAGAGAGAGAGGGAGGGAGGGAGGGGGAGAGAGAGAGAGAGAGAGAGAGAGAGAGAGAGAGAGAGAGAGAGAGAGAGAGAGAGAGAGAGAGAGAGAGAGAGGCAGCCATACCCTACTCAGACCATCAGACCATCATATTTATCTGACTCTTGGTTTTGGAGAGTAGGAGCAGGGCTTGAACTCCACAGCACACAGGGTTCAGCATGAGGTAAGGGGAAGGACAGGGCAGTGCCAGCTCTGGGAGGAGCAGAGACACATTTTCCCTGTAGTAGAGGGCAGTGCATCCTCAGCTTGAGGTGTTGGGGATAGGGGTGTGGCGCATACCTCATTTTCAGCCTGACGCACGCCAGGACCAGTGGCTGGGAGCTCTCCTAGAGCTCTCAGTCTTTTTGGCAACTGCACCCTACTATGATCAATATCTCACGCTACCCACAAACACCCAGTGTTAAGACCCTTGCCCCAGCACTGCCAGGGAAAGAGAAATTACCAACACACCCAATGACTGACAAATGCCCAGGGCTACTGGCAAAACATACTGTAGCTTTTCAAAAGGGCCACTGAGCATCAGTAATTGGGAAAATAGCTAGGGTCACATTCAGAGGGAAATGAGAAGACTCTGCTTTCTCAAACAGGAATGACAGCTTCCATTCCAACAACCTCTGCAGATATCCTGAGCACCCAACACCCCTGGGTCTCACCCAGGCCCAAGGTCACCCAGTACTTCCTGCCCTAATTTCACTTTCTATCGCCTCCTCCGACAATCACTGGTTAAGTCAACTGGCATCCAGGGTTGCTGTGCAAGTAAAGAATCCTCCCTGATTTCCATCAACCCTTAAAACATTTTTAGACTCACAAAGTTTACCCCTTTAAAAAAAAAAAACTCTGTAGTTCATGCTGGGTATGGTGACTCATACCTATAATCTCATCACAAGAGGAGCTGGGGCAAGAGAATGCTGCAAATCTGAGGTCATCCTGGGCTGCAGGGCTGCAGAATGAACTCCATGCCACCTGAACAACACAGTGAAATCCTGTCTCAAGAACAAGAAGCAGGAGGTAGAGGATGGCTCGGCAGGCAGCGAAGAGCACTTGTGCACCCATGAGGACTGGAGTTTAGATCCCAGCGGCCATGCAACCAGCCTGGCCTCTCTGTACACTGTAATCCCAGCTCTGAGAACTGAGGCACGTCGGCTTCTAGCCCAGCTGAGAAAACCAGAAAGCTGAGCTCCAGGTACAGAGACAGATTCCATGTGGAGTGTGACAAAGCTCAAACAGTGGCTTCTTGTGGCCTCCATGCCCACGCATCTGCACCCCACAATACAGTGAATGAACGAATGAGTGGATGAATGAATAAATAAATCTTAAACCAAGAAGGCTTATTGAGTAGCTTTTAGTGTATGCGTGGTAGTGTAATCATCCCCAGTACGTAGCTCTAGAGCATTCTTTTTTGTTTGGTTTTTTTGGTTTTCTTTTTGAGACAGGATTTCTCTGTATAGCTTTATAGACCATGCTGGGGCCTCGAACTCACAGAGACCTGCCTGCCTCTGCCTCCTGAGCGCTGGGATTAAAGGTGTGCGCCACCACCGCCTGGCTTCTCTAGCGCATTCTTTATCACTCCAGAAAAAAAAAAAAACACACACACACACACACAAAAACCCTACAGTTAATGACAATTCCTTTTCAGTAACTCAACCTTTGATATCATTAGTCTATGTATCTCTGCAGATAATTCACAAAAATAGATCATAAGGCTGTCATGCCTGGTTTCTTTCACAGCATACTGTTTTAAAGGTTCATGTGACATGCTCTAGCAGGTGGCGATGCCTCATTCCTTCTTATGGTTGATTAATGGTCCATTTCATGAATCTAACACATTCTATTTATCTAAAAGTCTGTCCTGGCCAGAAGCCAGGATGTTCAGGGGCGCTGGTTACCATTCTCATTTTGTGTTTTTATCTTTCTTTGACAGCTACCCGGAAGCTACACATCATCAGCTATTTCATTGCTCCTGAATGTGTATGGGTAGAGGGGCACATGGACATTTATGGGGACTGTGGTCCAGCCAGCTAGACTGACCATCCCTGCTCCCCTGAGCCCACTAATGCACTACTAGCTGCAAGAGAGGAGCTCCCGTGCAACCCATGTGGGTTCCCTCACCCCCACTCCCACTCCCGTTCCCATGGGTGCTCTGGACGCTTTCTCTGTGTAACAGAACCTTCCCTCAAGTATTCTTCTACAATATCAGTTTATGAAATCCGTTCTTCCCATTGGTCAAACCAAGGACCCAGAAACTTCCGCACCTGGAGGTTGTCTAGCACTGCACGCTACAAGCTCACTTGAGGTGGCCTTCATTGCGCCAGCAGACAGCCTGCCTCAGTTCACGGCAAACAATACTTCTGTGAAATGGTTCAGACGCTGCAGTCCCCAGGGAAAAGGGCCTCTGGTCACCAATGTGGGGGAGTATGTTAAGCCGAGGTCCTGGCTGGGAGGCTGTGCTGTAGAAATGAAGGAGGGAGCCAAGCAGCACTGCTCATCACCTTCTGATTGCAGACTGTGGATATGATATAGCCAGATGCTTCCAGTTCCTGCTATACTCGCGCTCTGAGTTAGAACAGACCCATTCTACCTTAGGCTGCCTTTGCCAAGAGTGTTTCACTGCTGGGCGGTGGTGGCGCACACCTTTAATCCCAGCACTAAGGAAACAGCGGCAGGCAGGTCTCTGAGTTCGAGCGAGGCCAGCCTGGTCTACACAGTGTTTCATTTGTAAACATTTGTGCACAAGCTTTGTTTATAAACTTACTGTTTTGTTTCTCTTTGGTTTGAGCCCAAGAGCGGACTGCGGGGTCACACAACCCCATTTCCTCTCCTTGGGGGAAATGTCCCGCCATCTTCACAGTGCGGGGCTCCAGGTCTCCAAATCCTCCTGAAGACTTGTTATCCTGTCTGTCTTCTACAGCAGTCTTAGTGAGTGTGGAATGACACTGCCTTGTCGTGCTGACTTGATTTCTCTGACGGCTTAATAATTATAGCAAGTATCTTTTGTGTGACTTGTCAGTGGAATATACCCTTTGGAGAAACATGCATTTTTCAGTTGGGCTGGTTTTTTGTTCTTTTCTTTAATACTCAGTTGTATGTTTTCATCCTCTGATCCAGTATGTGATTTGTCAATACTCTGTCCTCCTCCTTGGCTTGCTGGGAACTTGCCTGGGCCTTGCGCATACGAGGCAAGCTCTCTACCACCGAGCTGCAGCACAGCCCAGGGTTCCTGATGAATTTCCTCATGGAATCCTTTGAAACAGGGGTTTTTAATCCTGTTACGTTCGATTCACCGGTTTTCTCTCTTTGATTGCTTTTATTCCAGTCATCCTAGCTAAGTAACTACTGCTTAGTTCAAGGTAACGAACATATACGATTGTATTTTTTCCTGTTAACTTTGTAGCTTCAGCACTTCCTGTTGTGTGTGGTTTGAATAGCAAGGTGGGTTTCATTCCTCTGCATGTGGACAGGCATTGCCAGGGCACCATTCACAGAAAATGTTGGCGTCTCCAGGCCGGTCAGCCATCACTCAAGAATCCCTTGCTCTACACGTCCATCTCTTGACAGAACCATAACGTCTTAATTACTGTGTCTTTGTAGAAAGTTTTTAAACCAAGAAGCATAAATTCTCCAACTGTGTTTTCCCTCTTCAAGGCTGTTCTGGTTCTCCGGGGTCCCATGTACCTCCGCATGAAGCTTAGGGTCAGCTTGCTTATATTTACAAGGAGATAGCTGAGACTTTGGGAAGACCACAGCGGGGCCACAGGTCAGGTGAGCCCAGGCAGCTCAGCTGTTCTGAGACATTTCACAGACGAGCCCCTTCTGTACTTTCTGGCCTTTCATTCCTTCCATGGCGCTCACGCTATAGTTTCCGGTTCTCGTGTGCTGTGCTTCTTTTGTCAAATGTATTCCTAAATCTCTTCCTTTGATGTTACTATACATGACTTTTTCCTATGTCCTCTTCAGACTGCTCATCACCACGTTTCGTGCCTTCATGTTACCAGCTCCTCCTGAACTGAGTTTGCTCATCTGCTCTAATACTTTTGGGATGGTCCCTTAGTGTCTGCTCTGCAGAGGATGGTATCACGTAAAATACTGAGATTTTCTTCTTTCTGCTCGTTTCCACCCTGGGTGCCCCTCACTGCCCTGGCTGGCACCTTGGGCACACCGATGACCCCCAGGCCAGTCCTCCTTTGGCCTCTTTGTACTTCATTGGCTTGAAGCAGGCGAGGGGAGACTATCGGACTAGAATACAGAACGTGGCAGCCTGCCTTCTGCCATGTCTTTGCAGCAGCCTGATAGAAACACTTGCACAGTTTTTGTTAGCCATGTCTGGATCAAAATTACTGATCAAAACACAGACTAAAAGGTGGGAAATGGGGCACAGGGAGTAAGCACGTACTTTGTGAAACCAAGACAGCCGAGGAGTTCATGATAAGTTACTGGCTGGGTAAGGGCTCTTCTGAATGGTTGAGAACAAACCAGGCTACTGTGATTGCTATGACCGGCAGCAGAGCATGCGGGATACTCAAGAGGGGTCAGTAAGGAGCAAATCACTGCAGAATGATGTACTGAAGTTAATGAGTTTTGGGAAACATCTCATAGGCTAACGGTATTATACTGAATCAGTGCTACACAGGCAGCCATGTGAATATATAGTTATAACATTTATTTCCTGACTATTCACAAGAAAACACTAGCAGTGTTCATCTTACCATGGGGATTTGGCTATTTGAACTTTAAAATCAAATATTTTACTTTTTGAGCTTATAATTTAATATAAGGTCATTCCCCCCTTACCTTTCTTCCCTCTGGATTCTCCCATATAACCCTTTCCCTGCTCTCTTTCAGATCATGACCTCTTTTTCTTTGTTGTTGTTGGTGGTGGCGGCGGCGGCGTCGTGTGTGTGTGTGTGTGTGTGTGTGTGTGTGTGTGTGTGTGTTCCTAAATGCACAGCATTATGAACATGTATTTGAAGGAGAGAACGATGGCTAACTAAGCATTGACTATGGACAGCCTTACTTCTTCATGGTCTCTATAGCAAGAGAAGCACAAGGTGCTACTGTAAAAATAAAACACGTGCAGATGCAGAACAGCGGCCTGCAGAGCTCTAGCCCCCCCCAAACCCCTTAGTGAAGAGTAACCAGGGAGTGCCCACCCCGAAATGAAGACGGGGTTGAGTTCAGTTATGCATGGCATGCCGTGCACCTTTGCTGTCTAACAGTTGCCAGTAGAGAGAATGCCTCCCACAGGAAATGGAATTTGAGTAGGCAGCTGGGAGACACAGCTAGTCTCTGGAACGGGAAAGGGCAGACGGTTATTCCGGGCAAGCTGAAAGCCCTAACGTTTTTCAGAGGGAAGTTGGCTGGCTCACATATGAGGTCAAATATGGCAGGCTGGGTGTGGCAATGGGGAGAAGACCCGAGACTGGAGGGCACAGGGCAGGAACCCTAAGACGGGGCAGATGCCTACAGAGAGGCACAGGCCAAAGCTGCAGTCAGAGGCTAAGGCGAGAGCTCTTGAAGGCCTCGGGGAAAGAAAGCAGTCTCTTCTCAGGAGCCTGTTAAGACTAGGAGCATAGGCCAGAGCGCTTCATGGAGCCCAGCAGAGGGGACAGACGCCCGGATGGCCCTCTTGAGAAGTCAGCTCAACACAAGGGGCTCTGGGAAGGCAGGGGCATCCCCACCAGTCTCAGATATCAGGCCGTTAGCTTGAACATCTTTGTTCAAATTCCAGATTCCCCATTTTAACCCTGTCATTTTTACTTTGTAACCAGGTGTTCTTCCACTTAAAACACAAAACAAATGTTCTCTTAAGTCTTAGGGAATTTTACTTTTTTACATTTCAGCCTGTTCTGCTTACCAGGAAGCAAAGGAGGGATTTCCAGAGGAACACAGCAGCAAGGGCCCTTATATGTCCCCAGGGGAGGTAGTAGCAGAGGCAAAAGGGCCACACCCCCTGCCTTTGCCACATTTGGCAACAATGTACCAGGCGCTACAGCCATGCATGATGGCATCCAACATGCACTAAGCATTAACTTGGACCTAAGAAATTGTCACTGTCTCTAGCCACACTGGTGGCTCCTTGGGCGTCCACTATCTACATGTTTTAAATTATTTGAATGTATTTACCAAATTTCTCCCTCACATGCACTTCTACACCAGAAACTGTACAGTGCTTTGTCTTTGTTTTTTGTTTGTTTGTGTGTTTTTTTGTTTGGTTTTGGTTTTTTGAGACAGGGTTTCTCCGTATTGCACTGGAGCCTGTCCTGGAACTAGCTCTGTGGACAGTGCTACTAACGTGCTATATGCCTGTAGGCTGAAGTTAGCATGGTAAGCAGGCCTCAAGCCTACAGAGCGAACAGAGTGGCAAGCCAGGACTCACACCCAGGAAATCCGGCTTCCAGCCCTTCTGAAAATCCTATGCCATCATACTGGGTTGAGACCCAAAGACCTGACAAGCTCCGGAGTGGAGATCAGGCCTCCATTTTCACATGGTATCATTCTACATGGGTCAGGGTCAGCCACATCCTGGCCAAGAATGGCAGCTGTTACCTTCCATTGTCTTCAAAGTCCTAACTGACATGAAGCCTGGGGATCCAAGCAGCCCCTTTAAAGGATCAATCATTACACGAAATAAAGGGAGAGCATCTTACTGCATCACTGAAGTAGTCTTTGAAACTGGGCTGACATTTCTGTCTGTTCAGAGAGTGGTGAGTTAGAGACTCACTCAACCAGAGCCTTGGGCCAACGAAATCTAAGCTCAGTTCTCACTCCTGAAATGTCCATCTAATCCCATCTGGCCTCTAGACTCTCTCTTTGATCATGTGTTATCCCAATGTCTGGGTAATCTCCCCCAAACTCCATTTCCATTATGTCATTCTTGGAACTGAAGATAGCTCAGCACCGTGGAGACTGTCCCAGGAATGTCTGACTTGGGCATTTGCAGGGCCATTGCTTAGCCTGCCCTCACCAGGCCACCTTCAGCAGCCTCCCAGATACCCTCCATTCAGACAGCCCAATCTCTTAGAAATGGCCATTCCACACCTGAAATTTCTCCTCTCCATCCCTTACCATTCTCAATGCTTCCTGTCCTGCCATCCAGCTCAACCTGTGCATGCTTCCCAGGAAAGAGCTCTCAGTTCCTACGGCTCTCAAGGACACAATTCAGCAGTCATTTATTCTCTTGTAATATATATTTAGCCCACCAGATACTTAAGTTACAAAGGCTCTAGGGACAGAGATTGCATCTACAGCACCTACTCACTGAGCTCCGTGCACCCAAATAAAGGGACGCAAGCCAGACACACACAAAGGCTGATGGGTCATTTGAGAAAGATGGATGGAGAGCACAGGCAACGTCTTCCTTGAAGGTCAGAAATGACAAAATGCTGTCCCTTTGTATCCTCTGCATAAAGGTAATTATCAAATAACATGTCAGACTGTGCGTAGAGTCACCATAAGAGACTTTAACAGCGAGGGGGGGGGATACCCATTTATATTAGGGTATATATAAAGGGATTATACTTTTTTTGGAAAGCATGAGTGTCTGTGCTGAGTCGTAATAATGTGGAGTTATGCAGCAAGGAAAGGACATTCTAAATAGAGGCGGTACGGAAAATGGCAGGGAGGTGAGACAGGACAGCTGGCCACACAGATGGCAGAGGCTGAGGGAGGAATTGTGTGCTCGTGTTTGCTGCAGCCTTAGCACCCAGTGCCCGAGGATGGGACCGTGTTCGGAGAATAGAACCCTTCAAGGTGGTCAGAGGGCAGATGCCAGTCTGAGTCCTAATCTGATTGATGCTCTCTCAGGGAGAAGATATTTGAACCTGCAGAGAAAGGTCAGGGACACATACATGTAGACGAAACATCACAAGGGCACAGGCAAGCCAAGGAAAAAGCGTGTGGAAAAGCAACTTTCTGCTGTCACGCTACTGCTTTAGGTACGTCACCCTGGTCTGAGCTGACTCACACAGAGTGGTCTGGGAGACCCCTCAGCAGCTAGATTAGAATGAAGGACAGCAAGTGAGAACACTGGGAACAGAGCTGCTTGCCCTATGGGCTCTCCTGGTGGAGGCTGGGAGCTTTTGGAGGATTGGGAGGGAGCAGATGGCAGGGGATGGCACACAGGAAGAAGGTTTGCACAGCAAGGCTCTGAGTTTGAACCCAGGGCTGCCAAGGGAGGGGGGGGTGGACAGGCAGAGGCAGGGTAGGGATAGAAAAACAATTCACAGGCTGCGGGTTGGGTCACACAGATGAAAAAAAGTTCTAAACACACACAGTGGGCTCAAGGGAAAAGGAGAGTGTACTGATAAAATAGGCAGTTGTTAGGGGTGGGCCACAGGACAGGGGCAGGGATGGGGCTGCCAGGAAAGGAGTGAAGTCGGCTGGGAGGATGGAGTTCCCAGGGGAGGAGGGAAGGGGTAGGGGGAAGGTTCCCACCCTGCAGGAGAATGTGGAACTGGGTTCTGCCCTAAGAGGTAAGCGGACAGACGGACGCAGGTAGGATGGCATAGCCAGGGTGACATAAGGAAGCCAGGAAGTGACGTCAGTGGATAGCCCAGCATTCACCTTGGAGCTAATGGACTAAGAGGCAGCTGTGCCGGCAACAGAGTCACAGGAGCCTCCGGCTTTGATAGGGGTGGCACCTCTGTGGCTTTCCAGCACTGGCGCCACACCAGCTCCCTCACTAATTCCATGATGCTGTGGCAAAAACAAGGGCCCTCATTTGCCTGTTCCCAGAAATACCTGGGAAATCTCTCTCTGAACAAGACGAGGACAAGGACAGAACACTAGAAGGACCTTGGTTTACTCTGCTCCTCTAACTTCTACTTTTTCTTCCATTTTTCCTTCCTGGGAATACCTTCTGGTAAGCCTTGCTGTGGGTTCAAGCAGAGGGTGTTTTGTTTTGTTTTGTTTTGTTTTTGAGAAAGGGGAGATTGTCCTCTGGAGACAGGAGCTGCAGGAGAGAGGAGAGAGGGGGAGACAGAGGAAGAGGGGGAGGGGGAAGAGAGAGGGGAACAAACAAAGAGAGGGAGAGAAAGGAAGAGAGAAGGTTGGGAGGTGGGCAGGGCCCCTTTAAAAGGAACATTGTAAATATGCACAGGGGTTGCTCTTAGTGGCTGCAGCTGAGGGCACATCCTGTCAGAACCCCAAGGACAGGCCAGTACAGATGCCCAAATACAAACTAGCCTGACATAAATCTAATTTCTGCGTCTTCATGTGAGGAAACTGGGAATGGCTGGGCGTTGGTGGCACACACTTTTAATCCCTGCACTCAGGAGGCGGAGGCAGGTGGATCTCTATGAGTTTGAGGCCAGCCTGGTCTACAAAGTGAGTTCCAGGACAGCCAAGGCTACACAGAGAAACCCTGTCTTGAAAAAATAAAATCAAACCAACCAACCAACCAACCAAACAACCCACCCCCACCAAATAACTAAAGAACACCCCACTGGTGCAGAAGACCAGATACGGGACAGGAAGCAACTCTGGTAAGACTGAGAGGAGATGGGGTGGGGTTGGCAACAACAGGAAGACAGCGCTTCTGGCATGAGAGCCAGGGAACAGAAGAAGTTCCGGGAGTTTACCAACGGTGCCAGGCAGAGCCGAGGAGTAAAGGCGGGCGTGGAGTTTAGAGACACACTTTCTTTATCCCTGTAAGAGCAGTCTGCAGACTCCAGAGATGCGTCTGACAAGGGGGAGGCTGGTGGCTAGGTGAGTGTTACACCGGGAGAAAGGTGAGCACATTAGCAGTTAGTTAGCGGGGAGGAGGGCCAAGAGTGTGTGTCTCTTGGCAAGTGAAGACAGATGCAGCAGAGCTTGTGGAAGACAGCTCCGAGTGGGTTCGCGTGGGGCAGGGGACCCCAAAACAATGAACACTTGCAGTTTGTCTGCCCAAGCTAGCGAAACAGAGATTTGCTCTTTTAGCCACATGTAATCCTAGCACTTAGAGAGCTCAGGTCCTAGGAAGAATGCAACAAGTCTGAGGCTGCCTGGCTATGTAGTACCAGGCCAGTTAGGATATGGCAGCTCATCGGTGACAACTTCATTTAAAATCACCCAGGAGACACCTTTGAGGGCAGTTCCAGAGAGGGTTAAAAAGGGGCAGCGGACCCACCCTGAATGTGAGTACTCAGCCCAAGAATGAATAAAGGGGGTGGTGAGCCTGAGTACCAGCACTCACTCCCCCCCTCTCTCTCTCTCTCTTGCTCGCTCTCTCTGTCTCCAGACGACCACAGAAGCCTCACCACCATGGCTTTCGATTAACCCTTCCTTCTTTAAGCTCATTTTGTAGGGTATCTTGTCATAGCAATAAGAAAAGAAACCAACACACAGGGCTGTAACAGTGAGATCTCAAACAAAACAGGACAAGAAGACTTAGTCAGGGTTTCTGGTTTCTGTTGCTGTGATAAAACACCATTCCCAGGGAACTTACTGTTCTCTCTGGCAGGATAAATGGTGCCAGGTCCTTTTTCTAAAGCCATGGCAACTTTCTTCCCCATTCGCGTCCGGACCCTCCCTCCCTCCCTCCCTTTCTTCCTTGGGAGCTCTGGGGCCACAGCTCTTCTGTGTTTGGTCACGATGAATGCATCCTCCAGTCTGCTTCTAGAACTACTTCATGAAAGTAGACAGGCTGATGTGTGGACACTTGGGAGGCCAGGGCAGATGTGGACCACAGCTGCTGTACAGTCAGTCAGAGGAGGAACGTTCATGTCCATTCAGTTTTCCTAGAGGGCCAGGAAGCAAGCGAGGTGGGGAGGATGGGGCTGGCCTGGGATCAGAGCCCGGGGGAGACGAGAAGCTACTTCTAGCCCTGTCAAACACCCGAAAGGCGCCTCTCTGCCTGAAGCAGTAGCCCGGGCTCTTAGGGCAGTTTTCCTGGGTCTGGCCTGTGTCACTGCCAACTGATATGCCCACATTCACCATGAAAAACCTGCCACATTCTTCAGAAATTGGATTTCGAGAAAGCTTGAGAGGTAAAAGCTTCCAGGAGGATGGAGGATTACACGAGAAGAGTTTCAGTGAGCAGACCCTGTGGCTTTAGATCAGAAGCTGGGAAACGAGGCACCACGCAAACGTGCAGAACATAATGGCTTGCACTTTAGCTCTGGGCAGAATTGCACGTTGCTCCCCAGGGGGATGCTGCTTCTGTGGTGAGGCATTCACACGGAGGTGGAAAGGATGCCTGTGCCTATCCAACACTGTGGCAACTGTGTGGGCATCGGCACCCTGCTCATCAGTGCCTCCTTTGTGATAGGCTGCATGCTTTCTCGGCTCGAGGATAACTTTAACAACGAATCCCCGGATAAGCAACAGTAATACATCACAAACAAACAGCAACAACAAAAACACGCTTCTGCTGACCCTGCCCTTGTAGCTGCTCCATCTCTTGGGGCCTGCCAGAAAATGTTACACTGAGGATTGAGGGGCTGGAAAGCTTGCCCAAGCCCCTAGCATCTGGCAAGTGCTGTTCTGCTGGGATGAAAGAAAATCACACCAGACTTCCCTTAGCAATTCTGTCTAGGGCCAGTAGACAGGTCTGAGAGAGCCAGTGGTGTCTCAGCAAGGAGAAAAGAGCCTTGGCCGCAGACGGGTGCATGAGCATATGACCTCTAATATTTGCAACTCAGAGTGAGTGACCACGCCTCCAGAGCTTTAGCTGTACCTTAGAAGCACTCCAGCCAGGAAGGAACGTACAAGAAACAGCTGGAGCCCAAACAAAACTCATGGCGAAGTCAGCTTGTTTGATGAAACCAAACAACAGTCGAGGTAAAACACACAGGGTAAGAAGCACGGTCAATGCTGGGAGCTCAGAAGGCTCAAACGCCAGGCAAGGGGGGTAGGACGTACAGGTAATCCCAGGGCTTTGGAAGTGTGGGAGAAGGAGCACAATTCCAGGACAGCCGGAGCAGCTTAATGAAACCCAAGATCCCAAATGACATTAAAAAGCAACAAACGAAAACGCTGCAGATATAGATAGCACAGTGGCATATACATCGTGGCACAGGTAGGTGTGTGTGTGTGTGTGTGTGTGTATGCAGAATTGACACAATGGAACAATGGAATCTCAAAGTTTTGGCTTGTCTCTTCTTTACAACACTCTACTATCTATAACCAGCAAAATGGCATTTTCTTTGATGAGACTTCAACCCGTGACCTTCTGACTTCAAGATGTCTGAAGCTTTTTATTTTATTTTATTTTATTTTATTTTATTTTATTTTATTTAATGCCATCGAGGGCAGGGCTGTGATAGCAGAACAGAGAGCCACAGCTGTGGTGCTATACATTCTCTGTCCCTGAGGCTCACGTGGCTCTTGGTCCGTGTTTCAAGATCTTGACCAAAAAAAAAAAAAAAAAAAAAGGTGTGTGTGGAGGGGGGGTTGGCACTATCTATGATCACTGCCTTGTTTTAAAGGAGTTCTTTTTCAAGGTCATCTGCATATTAAAACACAGTCTTGGAACACATTTGATGCATGTCATCTTTTCCATGTCGTAACTTGAGGCTTTCTGTGCACATTTGAGAGAGAGCTCAGGGGTAAGCTAACTGAGAAGCCAGTGACGTAATTCCTCCTCACTGCACATGCGGCTGAAGAATCTCCGTGCAGCAGCTCCTTCCGGTGCACTGGGGTCAAGGCAGCTTCTGAATATGAAGACGAAGGAGAGTAGACAGAAGCCACAGTGAACTTGTAGTTCAAACACGCTCTCAAGTCCTCTCACTGCAGAAAAGTCTTCGCTGCCTGCAGCTGGGCTGACCACAGCTCCACACAGGACGGGGTGGGAAGAGGCTTCCGGGGATGCGGTGCAACTCGTTTGGGAGCTGGACTCATCAATGAAGCTGATGTCCTTCACACACAAAGGACACGGCATGCAGAGCCAGTCACCAGGAGACTTAAACACGGAGAACAGAGGTCTTTTAGTTTGAGAAACTGAGTCTGGGGGAAGAATTCACAGTTCGTGCAGCTTGCCCTCAGCGTGTGGCAGCGTCCCCACATGGCCCCCTCGTGATGCTTCCTGATCTAGCCAGCACGGTCAGTCTGCACACGGCATCACCTGCACGCCTCTCCACCACACACGGACAAACACGGAATCCAAGGCACAGCCGTCCCCCACAGTTCTCAGGCCATGTTTCCCAGCAGCATCCACAGGAGCGGCCCTCGCCTTCTTCCCTGTCTCCTATGGCCTGGGTACCCCAATTTCCTCCACATTCACAGCATTTTCCCAGGATCCTTTGTTGTATCCTCTGACAACTTTTCTTTCTTCCTTTCTCTCTTCCTTTCTTTCTCTCTCTCTTCCTTCCTTCCTTTCTTCCTTCCCTTCTTTTTTTCTTCTTTACTTCTTCTTCCTCCTCCTCCTCTGCTCCTCCTCCTTTCTTTCTTCCTCCTCTCCTTCTCCTCTTTCTTCTCCTTCTTCTTCTGGGTGACTCAGGTACACTCACGTGAGTACTGCTCAGGCCCAGTGTTCTCACTGCCTACAAGCTCCACTGGCTACATAATCTACTCGACATCTCAAAGCCAGTGTATACTAAACCAGAATCTTTATTTAACACCTGTCCTTCCATTTAGATAAATGCCATCACCATCTACCCAAAGCCCGGGTCGTTCTGGGTACCCTCACTGGCCTAGTCTCCACATGCCACTCAGTAAGAATCTGCCAGTGGTGCCTGTAGGACACACACCCACCAGGCCCCTCCCTCTGCATTGTACCTCTGTCCTCTACCTGCAGCCCATTCTACACGGGAAACACCAGCAAGCTCAGGGTTCTTACATGCCAAGAGCAGCTAGCTTCTGAAGAACACGGCCAGAGCCTCTCCTGACCCATGGCTCGGCCGTTTCTGCTCCCAAAGCACAAGGCTCTTCACATCCTCAAAGCCTTTGTGCTTCCCACTCTGCCAAGCCGAGCGAGCACATGTCTAGCTCAGACCTCATGCCCTCCAGGCAGTTTGGAAACCGTGGGCTGAGCCTGCTGCATTACTGCTTACCGCCTGTGACAGGATTAGACATGTAACACTGTCCCTGCTAAGTGCAAGCTCTTTGAGAGCAGGCGCCATGCCCACGTTATAGGAGCAACCAGGCTGGCTGGCTCGCCAGCATTTGGCTGAGGGACACTGAGGCACAGCGGCCTCGGGCTGCATGGCAGGGCCCTGGCTGCTGGCTGGCTATGCTTTACCAGTGCTCTAGTTAAGATGACAAGGGCAGCCCTACACAAAAGCACTAGCCAGGCTTGCTCCCGCCTTCTACCAGGCCTGGTCTGTTTCTGCTGTCTTTTGCCTCCCAGCATGGTTGGGCCCAGTGCAGGGCAGCAGGATGGGGGAGCTGCTTATTTAGAGGCAGTCAATAGCAGAAGTGGCCAAGGCAGGCCAGGCCTCTGACCAGAGGATGCCAGGTACAAAGGGTTGCAAAACGGTTAATCCCTAGATACAGAAGTGGCCAAGGCAGGCCAGGCCTCTGACCAGAGGATGCCAGGTACAACGGGTTGCAAAACGGTTAATCCCTAGATGGGCCGACCCGCCTTCCCACTGACTGCAGAGTCCTAATTCCTGATTCTCTCAATGGGGGGTCTGGGTGGAAGCGTCTGTTGTCATAGCGACCTTGGTGCTCCTGGGGCCTAGGCAAGAGGCTTCAGGCTTCAGATGAGGGTTTATAGCGTCAGAGCACCAAAGAACAAGGGTGGGACTGGGGGGAAAACCAACCAACCAACCAAACAAACAAACAGATGGAGGGGCAAGAAGCGATCCTACAAGTGCAGTGTAAACAACCCCCAGGAGCAGAGTGCAGAGAGCATCAGTGGCTTCCTGCTGGGCAACACCCCACAAAAGGCCCCATTGGCAGGCAGAGCAATCAATGCTCTCTTACAGAGCCCCCACCCCACCCCACCCCACCCCACCCCACCCCCTTTGGTTTTAACGGGTTACTGTCTGCCAAACTGCTGAACCCTAACCTTGTGCAGGGCCACAGTCACCACATAAGGTGACAATTCCAACTTCAAACCAAGAATTTAGTCCCTCGTGCTGTTTTTCTCCCCTTGACTAACGAAAGACACCAGGAAAATCTCAGAAGGCAAATCGAAACCCGTGTCCCTGGGAAGGTGAGGAACCCAAGCCCCGTTTAAAGGGAACGGCCGGCGGATTCAGTCAGCCAGCGAGGAGGAAGTGGGAAGCGTTGGCTGGAGCCTTACCTCAACACCTGCATTTCCTCTGGGGAGTTCTGCAGCTCATCCTGCAGGCGACGCCAGCGCAGGCAGGCCCTCAGTTCCTGCTGCTCCAGGGCCTCATGCGGCGGCAGCTACATACATGGGACAGACAGACACACACACACACACACATAGACAAAATGGTGTCATTGTGTTGGTCAGGCTTTTCCTACCCAGGGACTGACTTTGTTCCACAGGGACAGGGACAACTGGGCCTGCCCTCCTGGAAGGCATACCTGAGATGCAGGCTGCCCCACAGGCCGGCTCTCCTTTGATTCCTCCCCTGCCTTGTTTGCTCGGGGAGGGGAAAGGCCCCTCCACTTACCTCTTATTTTCCCCAGCCCTCAATTTTGCTAAGGACTGTTTATAGTGGAGCCCGATAATGTAATCCAGATGACTCTGTTTGCACAGACCCAGGAGGGAAAAAAGTATACTGTCTGGACTCAATTTGGAGGCAGGGGAGGCCCTAGCACTGCCACACAGAGTCAGAACGCTGCTGTCACAAGGCCGCATGGCTGGGATCTCCATAAAAGAGGGCACCAGTGGATAGATACCCTGCAGGGAGGAAGCATACTGGATCTACATACAGTTTTAGAAGTTACTGGTCTCTGATAATGCATCCGCCAAATCTCGGTGCGCGCCCCGGGCCTTTGTGGAAGACTGCACTACCATGCGGAGTGGGCGCCAATATCAAACCATGGAGGTCCATGCCAGAAGGGGAGGCGAGGGGCCAGAAGATTTCCCAGGGTGGGTGGCGATGCCAGAGCTTGCAGGGGCAGAGGCTTCAGGAAGGGAGAGGGGCAGAGAGGCCAGAGACCAGTAGACCTGCTCCACAAGAG
The DNA here is from genome assembly GCA_030556225.1 of Cricetiscus sungorus. Lineage (NCBI taxonomy): Eukaryota > Metazoa > Chordata > Mammalia > Rodentia > Cricetidae > Cricetiscus > Cricetiscus sungorus. The sequence goes on along the minus strand of JANBXA010000190.1, from coordinate 28,640,055 downwards.
CTCATTGGGGAGTGAGCTTAACGTGAGGCGTTCGCAGACAAGACCTTCCAAAAGGTGACCACGCTTCGATGACGCTTTTAGAGGGGACCCTGAACCTTCAGGCAGGGCTGTCGTGTGAGACCAGAGTGAGGAGAAGTTCCCAGACAGCCAGGAGAGGAGGCCACCCCAGAAATCAATTCTCTTGGTGCCCGGATCCTGTCAGCTTCTTGAGCTGTTTTTCAAGCCACCCCTCTGGAGCTGGATTGTGGCAGCCCAGGCGGGTTTGCAGAGGTCTGGAAGCAGCATGGACTTACCTAGCCAGTGAAGGTTATCTGCCACCCAAGCTGCCAGCTGCGTACCTTCTCCCTGTGGCTACTGCTGGGGGGCGGGGGCGGGGTGGGCGGGAGGGGTGCAGCTTTCTCCTCCTCAGACTGTGACTTTATGCACCTTTCTCTGCTGTGCCTTTGGGCTCAGTGCTGCAGTGCATGCCTCCTCAGGGCCACTGCATCCTTCTCTATACTTCTGCAGCCCACACAGCTGCACCGCTCGGTCCTCACAACCCTCTCCTCCAGGAAGTCGGGAAGGGGATACTTATAAGGCTAGAGGACCAAAAAGGTCAGTGTGATGAGCCTGCACCAGAAACCTCCCCAAACTCGGGTGGTGGGGGGGGAGCACTAACAAAGTTGTTTGCCTGAGGGGCCGTGGCGTTTCCGTATGTTGAAGCTACTTCTTGCACTGGGAAAGGCGATGCCAGGTGGCCCTTGTGGAAGGTTATGGGGACAGGAACGCGCCCAGTGTACCTTCCCTAAAGCCACAGCGGCAGCCCCTCCTCCACGAGGCTTTGTGGCCTCACCCACCTCTGAATGTACACAGTGTCTGGTGCTCGCCTGCTCTCTGTGCCTCCCTTAGCCTCCACCTTCCGGCCCCACAGATTTAACACAGAAAGGACTCGGAAGGTGCACAGGTGACCGAGCAGAGCAGCCTGCTTCTCTCACCCGGCAGGGACATGCTTGGGACAGAGGCGGGGCCCAAGCTGGGCAGGCAGGACACATGGTAAAGGAGAAGTTAGAGACACTACAGGGTGGCTGAAATGACCTCAGGAGCTGCCAATCTGCAGGTATTAGGAGGGGGACTAGAGACGAAGACAGGGAGTACTGATACCTGCCCCTGCAGAATGCTGATGGGGCAGGCTGGAAGAGAACAGGCGTGTCGCGGGCAGCTTCCATGTGTCCAGAATGTGTTGGGCTAACTCACACATTATCCCATGCACATTGTGAACTAAGTCTTCTAGACCCAGCCCCGAGGGAGAAACCGAGGTTCGGGGAGGCCGTGACCTGCTCGGCGCCCAGGCTGTCTTCCATCAGCTGGACAGGCTCTCGGGAGCAGGGTATATTTCGGTTCCTGCGGGCTCCATGTGGGAAGAGGACAGAGGGAGTGAGATGTAGCCTCACTGTGTGACGACTTGCTTCCACAGTGAGAACAGGGGAAGCACACAGAGCCCGGGAAAGCTGTGTTGGGAAGTTGGGTTTCAGAGATGGGACCTCAGTCTGGCCCGGAAACACTAAGACTTCACCAGGAAGAACGTTCTTGAAAAACCTTGGGGGTTTTAGGAAAATGGTAAGAAAGGACAGGTGGACATAGAAGTGGGATTAGGGAGCAGAGAGAGAGAGAGAGAGAGAGAAGGAAACAGTTCTGCAGTCTCATGCTGGGGGGGTTGGGGTGTAGGGGTTTGGGGTGTGGGGGGTTGGGGTGTGTGGCTTGGGGTTAGGGGTGTGGGGGTTGGGGTATGGTGTGTGGTGTGTGTGGGGGTTGGGTGTGTGGGGTTGGGGTGTGGGGGGTTGGGGTGTGTGGGGTTGGGGTGTGGGGTGTGGGGGGTTGGGGTGTGTGGTGTGGGGGGTTGGGGTGTGGGGGTTGGGGTGTGGGGGGTTGGGGTGTGGGGGTGTGGTGTGGGGGGCTGTGGGGGGTTGGATGTGTGGGGTGTGGGGGTTGGGGTGTAGGGGTTGGGGTGTGGGGTGTGGTGTGTGGGGGGCTGTGGGGGGTTGGATTGTGGGGGTTGGGGAGTGTGGGGTATGGTATGTGGTGTGGGGTTTGGGGGGTTGGGGTGTGGGGTTGGATGTGTGGGGTGTGGGGGTTGGGGTTGGGGGTGGGGGGAGCTGGTGGCCACGGTCCGAGTGGAGGGAGTGAAAGGAGTTTGGTCAGTGCTCCCCACTCTAGAGGCTGAACCCAGGTCTGCAGGCTACGCAGAGGCGTGGCCACTGAGCAGACAGCCTCCGCCCTTGAACCTAGGGTTTGAACCTATAGCCTTCAGGATGAGCGCGGGCATGGCCAGTGAGCTACATTCTCAGCCCCTGATTTTTACACTTGATTAAAACAAATTGCTTCCCATGTTTGTTTTACCACAGGTGTCACTCAAGCTGAGGCCAGCCTGGAACTCACTACATTGCACAGGGTGGCCTCAGAGCTGTGGCAGCACTCTTGCTCAAGCCCTCATGCTGGGCGTGCAGATGTGAGCCACCATGCCTGGTTTACTTCTTTTCTGAGTTAGTGAGCGTCACATAAGAATATGGAAACACTGAGTTCCTACAGCACGTGTCCCAGCCACAGTGAGCCTCCCTTTAAACGTGGCAACTGACTGCAGTAGAGTGGCAGGTACCCGTTTGCCACCTTACCTAGTCCATGGCAGTAAACGCCTTGTCCCTCATCCGGAGATTTCCTTTCTTTGTTTAGGGAAGGAGGTTGGGGCAGAGTCTTATTATCTAGAAGCGGGAGACTTGGAATTTAGGAACTTATGTACACTAGACTGGTCTCAAACTCCTGTCCGTCTTCCTGCCTCAGCCTGCAAGTGCTGTGATTCCAGGCATGAGCTACACTCGCAGCACTTACTAACACATATTCTGATTATTTAAAAAACCTACAAGGAGGGAAGAGTACTCACACAAGTTCAAGTCCAGCCTGCTTACCCAGAGAGCTCCAGGCCAGCTGGAGGTACACAGACCTACAAAGACCCTGTCTCAAGACAAAACACAGCACCCACAGGTCGCGTTACCATGGCCACAGTGCAGGTGTATTATGCAATGCGGGACTCTGAACTTTTCTTCCTGCCTCTGCTCACACACGTCCTTAAGAGGTCTCTCTAACTGCTAGGACAAAACCGTCCCCTCCACTCGGCGTGGGGCTCTCATCCCATTGCTACTTATTCTTTTGTGTATCTGTTCCTTCCATCTCTAGACTGTGTACTCGGACAGAGCAGGTACTTCTACAGTCCTTATCCAGCAAACAAACGTAACTATCGAATGGATAGGTGGGTGGAAACGGAGCCTGATCCTGGGGAGGGAGATTCTTTGAACCCACCTTCTGTGCTTCAGCCCAAAACACATCTTCCAAGTGAGTGGCGAACCCTTCGCTGAGCCACTCTTCCGTCCAGTCTCGGGCCCCGATGGCTAGGCCAAACCAGGCGTGAGCGATTTCATGGCACAGACGGGTCCCACAGAGATGGCTCGTGCCTGTCAAGGTGCTCTGGGAGAGGAAGATGATGTGTGGGCTGCAGATAAGGGGAGAGAAAAGAACATGTGGAGTCCTGTTAGCACCTGTCCTCACGGCTACTCAGCCCCACAGAGTCTGTTATTACGGTGTGCGTGCCAGATCATGACGGACAGATGTGGCTTCGATGCTTTTAGACCTAAGTCAAGTGGCAGTTCACGTTTCTGGCAGCCGCTCAAGTTGCCGCTTCTGCCAGCAGTTGTCCTCGTCATCGGGCTCCCATTACCTGTAATAAGTAACCTGCGCTACGTTTTATACTGAAAAAATTACAAGGCAGTGGAAACGTCTGCTGTGAAATCTGGACTATAAAAGAAGAGCGGGTATGAGGACGTGAAGCCCATGCTGTCAGGAGAGTGATAAAGAAGACGGTTCGGCCAAAAATACTAGCAGCTCACAGGCAAATCAGGAAGTCATGTGGAAGGCCAGGAAGAGATAAAAAGAATAGACTCCCCAATCTTCCTTTTCACACTGGAGCCCACCGTGGAGTTAACGACTAAACGGGTGCCCTGGGGGGCCACTCTTGAGTGGCCCCAGGGAAGAGCCCTGTGCCTACAGAACAGACTCTCCAGTGAGCTTCAGGCCCTGCAGACTCACGTGACAGAGACCATGAAAGTGAATCAGGAGGAGCACTAACCCTCCCAGGGGTGCAAATGGCCCCAGGGCTGGCACCAGATGGGAGTCAGCTAATCTCATTTTCCATAGCTGCTTCTGTAGCGCCAAATACCACGATTAAAACTGCATAGACGGAGCTGGAGGAGGCGGGTGTCAGAAACGGGGGACAAATGGAATCTTTGCTCGGCTTCTCCCACCTCCAGCCCTTAGGGCTCATTTGCGTTCTTACTGACACAGAATGTGTTCTTTAAAAACAAACGCATGAATTAAAGCAAGCGAGTGGTGAGAACTTTCAAAGCAAGGAACTATACACACCAGTCCCTTCTTTCAAAAGCCATTTGTTTGCCGTCATGTCAGCTCTGCACAAGCCAAGACGGTGGCGTGCAGATTTCTGGTCCACCCCCACAGCCACCGTTAGAGAAAAACCCCACCTATATTTCCCTTACACAATATCACCCATTCAGCTCAGAGAGCTAAATTGCAATCACGGGAGTCAGGACTGCCAAAATAGACAGCTTTCATGTGAAGTAATAACAGGGTAGGCACGCAAATGAAAAAGCATCTGCCAGGCTCTCCGGAAAGCCCGCAGAAACCCCACATGTTAAAAGCAGAGTTGAGGCGCCGAGGACAAAGGGGTGAGGTGCAGCAGGCACCAAGAATGGAGCGGGTTACTAGCCCAGAATGTGAGAATGTGAGAAGGAAGGCAGGGAGGGGACCTCCAGGCACAGGAGCCGGCCTCCCCTTTACCTCACCGAGAGAGAAAAGTGGCGCAACCTGGCGTTCTCAAATGAACGGCCCTGGCTCTGCCAAGTGTGATGCTGCACGCAAAGCCACAGATATGCGAGAGTAAATAACATTCCAGACATTTGCTGGAAGCAGTGCACTCTGCAGCTAAAACAAAACAGAGTGACTTCAGACTGTGAGAGCAGGCTCAGAGATGAGCCTGCCTGGAAAGGGTCCAGTGGCCAGACTGACTGACAGCCATGGCCATGTGGGCAGAGGCTCGACGGCTGATCCTGGCTCAAGCCAGGAAGGTTCAAAGGGGGATGAGTGGGCTTGTAGGAGGACTGCCCATTTGAATGGCTGGTCCAGAGGGCAGGAGGGGTCGTAAGGGAGGCCCACGGCAAGGGAGCTTCACCGTCCATTCTTTCCCCTCCCCCCAACAATCGCCTCCAGCAGACTTCCTAACTACCTTCTTAACTCGGGGAGCACCTCCAGGGCCTGGACGCCTCTGGGATGGGCTCGGGGAAGATCTAAAGGAATCCAAGGCAAGCTCCCATTTCCTTCCCTCAACCCTCTCTTCCCAGCTAACAGTAAACCATTTCCTACTGTCCTTGAGGAAGAAGGATGTGTAACAGCCCCTGACAGCCTGGAGGAAGCTGAAGTTAGGGTGTCTACCTTGTCACGATGACCCTGTGATCACAAGAGTCCTTTCCCTTGGAAACCAGTGTCTTCGCGGGGTTCTGGCTCTCGGGTTTTGGTGTCTGTCTGTGCCCTGAATTAGTTTCCCCTATTAGAACAGTTGTTTTCAACCTTCCTGGTGCTGCAACCCTTTACTATACATTTCCTCATGCTGTGGTGACCCCAGACCAAAATTATTTATATTGCTACTTCATAACTGTGATATTGCTACTGTTATAAATTGCAATGTAAATATCTGTGTTTTGTGACGGCCTTAGGCGACCCCTGTGAAGGGGTCATTCAACACCTACCAGGCTCTCAACCCACAGGTTGAGAACCACTGTACTGGGTGGGGTTGGAGGGCCTTTCTCAGGGTGTTAAAAAAACTTGGACATAAAGGATGGCCAGAGCACCCCTTCAGTGAGAAGTTCCTCCCTTCTCCAGACTCTAACTGTCAGAATCTCTCAGGGCAAGTAGACCTTTTAGACTTCTGCTTCCCTCGGTAGCTAGTACAGAAAGCGACACTCCTCAGCTCACGTTGGGGATAATCGCTGATGGTCCCTGTCAGCATGGATGGCACGCCACAAGCCACAACAGAGGAGCTGTCAGGGTGTCTCGGCTATTGTGACCTTGAGCTGTGCAAGACCCACTCGCAGGCTTAGAGGAGGGTCCTGAGTTCTCAGCTCAAATCCACTGGCTCAGGCTTCACTTCTGACGAGGCACTTGGAAAACAGATCTGCTTTCTTACCTTATTTATGCCCTGGAAGAGAGGTCAACTATCTTTACAAATGCCAGGGGGCTGATTTACCATCTGGACACAGGGAGGACAAACGCATTGCTTACATCTTCACACTAGAAATGAGGGTTGTTTTTGTTTCTTTTTTTTAAAACCATAATTCACTGAATTTATTTTCCCATTTTCCAAATGAGAGTGACGCATGACTGATGTAACAGCCACCCTCGAACTCTATGCCACATTCTCTCTGCTGTACATGGGGTGTGTCAGGGTGGGGTGCACGCACAGGCAGACTTGGGATGTTCAAAGCCTTAGCAGATCTTTTGCATCTTTCTCAGGAGATCACCGGCATGGTGGAGGCCACGCCTCCATGAGTCCAAGTCCAGTAGATGTCTGATGCTCACCCCAGCCTGAGAAGAGTCTCTTAGACAGTCCCCTAATCTGGCCTACCCAGACAGATTAGAATGTTGTGCCCATGGGGCTGGAGAGACGGCTCGGCAGTTGGGAGCACTGGCTGCTTTGCCAGAGGACCTGGGTTCAGTTCCCAGCACCCACACGGCAGCTCACACCTGTCTGTATCTCCAGTTCCAGGGCTTCTGACACCCTCACACAGATATGCATGCGTGTAAAATACCCATGCACAGAAAGATTAAAGATTAAGAAAAAGAGAATGCTGTGTCCATTAATTTAAAACACGCTTCCAGCAGAGAAGGAAGGAGGGCCTTAGTGACTCCCAGGAGCTGCGCCCTTCCTGCAGGAGGAATTCAATTTGGAAAGGAAATGGGGAATTTCATCAGATCTTAAGTAGGAGCTGGTGTTTGATTTATTTCTGCTTTTTTTCCAGGGAGGCCTGAGCGGCAGGGAGAGAGGGCAAGCGCTGAGCAGTTCAAGCCAGAAGCTCCTAGCCCCTGTAGCAGGTCACAGCAGGCTGAGTGGACAGAAAGGCCCGTGGGAGCTGCCACCTCCACCCAGGCTGAGTCCTCAGCGGGGAGGGAGGAGGGAAGGAGTGGCCGAATGTACTTCTGCAGAGGTGTCATGTAGACATTTTTACTAAGCTGGAACTTCCAGTAGACTTTAACGTTTTTTTTTTTTTTTTTTTTTTTTCCCTGAATCGCATCATCCACGTGTCTGAGAGGAAGAGAGAACCTGGAAGAAGGCCAGGGTCCACTTGGATACTTCCAAAGACCTTAAGAGTCAGTCGCATAAAAGCAACCTTCACGTGTGTGGTTTAATAGCATGCCGACATGGTTTGCACAGCTGACACATACAGGCAGAGGAGGCTGGGGTGATCTCAAGAAGAGATACCCACCCTCTCAGGTTCACACCTGCCTCCTCTTTCCTCCGTGAGCTGCCAAGTGATGCCCGCTGACACCAGCCAGCATTTGCCATGAGCTCCTGCTCCTGGAGTCAAAGCCTTCAGTCCCTCTTCGCTGCCTAAGGTCTAATGTAAGGGCTGCGTCTGCCACCTCAAAGGCCACAATAGACGGCCTAGAAGGTCTGGCAGAATTTTCCCCCCTCTACCTCTGTGGCTACTCAACAGTGAACGACCATTTCCCATCTTCCTCACCTGAGACTCACTGTAGAGGATGATCCTTCAAAGGGTGTGTTCTGAAGATGATTGGTTTCCGATTAAGAGACTGGCAGGAACCTTGGGAGGACACAGTTCTGAACAGTAGGGGGAAGTTGCTACATCTAACCAGTGTTTCCTTCCATAACATGGGGCTGGGAGATTATATTCAGGTTGTGAGGTTTGGCACCAAGTGGCTTTACCTGCATCAATAGAATTTCTTAAAAAATAAGTAACAATATCTAATCATTCATTTATCTGGATGAGCATTGGCTCAAATTGCTAATGTGACCTTGGAGGGCCCACCCCAGGGCTGCAAGCTTTACATTTTATCAACATTGTGTGTGTGTGTGTGTGTGTGTGTGTGTGTGTGTGTGTGTGTGTGTGTGTAAAGCAGAGATAGATGCTGGGTGTTTCTCAGGAGCTGTCCACCTTGTTTTCAGACACGGTCTGTCATTAGCCTGAGACTCTAACTCATTTTCTAGGCTCTAGAGATCCACCTGTTTCTGCCTCCCCAGCACTGAGATTACCCACGTGGCTCCTCGGCTGGGAATTCGTGCGGTGATAAAACCAAGCTGCCTTGCATCTGAGCTTCATCAGCCAGCATCCCTTCCTGCTTTCCTTTTCTGAGACACACACTCCTCACACATCTCTGCTTTACACTGAGCACTGTCTCACTTGCTCTACTGAAGACTTAGAAAAGATATTTATCATCCCATTTTACAGATGGTGAAAGTAAGGCGCACAGGGTTCCTCTCCCCAGGCTGGCAAGTAAAGTCACTAGCCCACAGCCGGCAGCAATGCAGCCGAACCCAAGCGGCCCTGACTCATCCCCCCACTCTGGTCCACCCTGGCCGTAGCTGCTGGGCTTCTGCTTTTCTTTGCAGTTCAAGTCCCTGGTGGGACGATCTCGGATTTCTCAGTGTTTTGTCAGCAGAGTCGGACATGAAGCCACCATCCATATCTTAGGGTCTCTGCTTCCTATAGCTACATCACAGCCAGAAGTGGCCTAATAGAATAAGCCTTTGGATCAGCAATGCTTTACCCTCTTCCCAGTAAGACAGAAATAAGAGAGTAGAGGGAGGGGCACTGCTCCACAGCTGGCACCTTTACGTTTGCCTTAAGGTTCCTTAGAGCAACAGGCGAGGTCAGGCTCTGGCGTAGGGCTCTGAAGCCCTGGAAGGGTCACACACCTATTTTCACTAAAGGCTGATATTCTTGGGGGTGGGGTGGGGTGGAAAAATCGTAAACTAAGTGTGCTGCAGAAGCCAAGACAGCAAAATGAGGGCACTGGGTAAGTGGAGAAGGGGGAATAAGGAAAATGGAGGAGGAAGAAACAAACCGGGGGCGGGGGCAGTAAGCAGAGCGATGAGCAAGCAGGTGGAGTGGTACATGGTTTGCGATCTAACAAACAGCCCTTGCCTGAAGGTCACAGAAGCAGAGCAGCCTGACACTAGCTCTTGCCTCTACAGCTGACTGAAAGGGCTGATTCTGTCTCTACCAACCCCCAGACTCCTTCTGCTCATACTGCACCGAGCTCCTGAGTTATAGTCTCTCTAGTGCTGGGATCGAAGGCCTGAGCTCTGTTTCTCTTTTAGACTGATTCATTCTCATGTAACCCAGGGTGGCTTTGAACTCATGGAGATCAGTCTGCCCGAGTCTCCAGAGTTCTGGGATTAAAGGTGTGGCCACCACTGCCTGTCTTCTATTCCTAACTAATGGCTTAGATGTGTGGCTAACTGTGTGTATGTGTGTGTGTGTGTGTGTGTGTGTGTGTGTGTGTGTGTGTGTGTGTGGTTAACTAGTGGCTTAGCTCTGCATTCTGATCCTCGGGCGAGTGTTTTTTTTGTTTTGTTTTGTTTTGTTTTTGTTTTTGTTTTGTTAGATTACAAACAATATATCACTACAAATAGATAATAAGAAATTAACAGGGGAAAAAAAGCAGCGTGGAGGAAATGAATTCGGCAGGCAGCAAAAGCAGAAAACGGGGACAAGTTTACTTTGATGAAGGAAGCAGCAGCAGCCTGGAGAAGTGGAAAGCGGAGGGGGGGGGACCCTGCATCTGAAACACAACAGGGCCAGCCACCCCTGGTGGCTGTGGCGTGGTGGCCAGCTTTCCTAGTTAGCTTCTGTGTTGCTGTGATAAAACACTGGTCGACACTGCCTTGTTAAGGAGGGTTATATTTCAGCTTATACTTCCATGCTGCAGTCTCTCACCTGGGCAGCTGAGACAGGACCCTGGGGTGGGATGGAGGCTGCTCATCTTCCCTTTCCCTCACAGCCCCGGCCTGCCCACCTGCCCGGGGATAACCTGCTCAGTGTGGGCTGGGCTCTCTATTGCAATTAGCAATCAATAAAAAAACCCTGATAGTCAAGCCCACAAGCCGATCTGATGGAGGCAATTCCCTCTTTGAGAGTCCCTCTTTCCAAGTGTGCCTAGGATTGTGTGACGTTGACAAAAACTAACTAGCACATGGCTTTCGATGGTTCTGTCCTACAGGACCCTGACTAACACAGTGACGTACACCTCAAGTCTCAGCATTTGGGATGCCATGGGGGGAGGATCTTCTCAAGGTTCAAGTCTACCCTGGGATACATATATTCATATATTGAAACCCTGTCTAAAAATAAAAGCAACGAAACAAACCCCAATCAAACCAAATAAAGAAAAAAACCCATTAGGCCAAGGTATCAAAGCTCCAAGCTCATAACCTTAGGTTTGACACGTATGTTACCTTGGGAGAAGTCACTTGGCCCAGAAGGGTAGATGGCCCACACCTTGGTCCCATCAGTGGTTGTGGGTGCTTAGGGGAGGTGCGGACAGGCTCTAAAGCACTGTGCAGATGACAGGAGGAGAATCTGGATAGGGAAAGGACCTTAGAGATGAGCCGGGTTGCGGGTTTCCTGGTTTGGCTGAGCGTGGCTGGGAATCAGCCGGCAATGCCAGCGCCAAGGCCATCCACCCGACTTTGGGAAGCAGAGGCCGCCTCGGCAGCGGCTGCACAGGTGCTGAATGGATTGACATAGTGGCAGACACTTCATTTCAGTCCCACCAAGCAATACTCCGGCAACTCTCTTTCTGGGATTTCAGAGTCACATCCAAACACACCATTTAAACAAATATTGACTGTATTGCAATTCATATTTCGAATTGTCTTCAATTACACTGGTGCTGGAAGCTGCTTTCTGCAGGGTCTGGAGAGCTGCCCTGTACTGTAAGTACTTTCCAGTTAGCATCCGCTGGAGCACACAGTTGACAAAACATGGTTTCTCTATACTCCCTCACCTTTCAACCAGAGCAATGACGTTTGCTCCCACAGAGCTAATCAAGTGAGCCTCCACCACGACACAAGACAGCCCTTAATTTAATCTGATGATTCATTTTGCTTTGGCCCCAAAGGGCAATGCAATGGTTGACCCGTAATTATAATATGGAATACACTGTACACAAGATTCCATCATTTGCTGTTACAGAGAAGCCTGGAAAGTGCTGCATGGCTGCATCCATGGCAAGGGTGGACCGACAGCCTGCAACAAGAACGGTCTGCTTACGGGCTCCTTTGAAATGCACTCACTGGATCCACATGTCAGGCCTTCCTGTCATCCGCATCGAGAAAAAGCAACTGGGGGGATTTTCCCCAGAGCAGCAGACAGGGCCAGAAAGCAGTAGATGCAAACTGAACATGCAGTAGACTGGGATCCGAGGACCCAAGTTCAGTGTGAGACGCACCTAGGGGCTCCGCAGGGGCGGCAAAGGCTTACTTGAAGCAGAACGGTCAGTCTGCAGACGCACCTAGGGGCTCCGCAGGGGCGGCAAAGGCTTACTTGAAGCAGAACGGTCAGTCTGCATAGCGATAGGCCTGAATACGACAGAAGCCCTAAAACTGATGGAGAGTTCTGGAAGCAAAACGCTGAGGTAAGAAGGAAGTTCAAGTTTCCCTTTGCCAGAGAGTCACATTATCGGGAAGCAAGAAGATAATAGGGGGGAGGCATGACGCCAGAAACTCACACAAAGACAAAGGGAGAAGATGCTCTAAAGTCCCTTGACAGCTGAGAGTTGGAGGCGGTGCTGCTGGCGGTGGTGATGGTAGAGGTGGTGAAGGTGATGGTGATGACTGACGGAAGACGGAGCTTTTATAAGGATGTTCCAACAGATGTAAGTACTTCACCAGTGCACATTTATAGATGTCTCATATTCCCCGCTTGATACGCATACTTTTTATGTATTGATTAAAAATAAAGTTAAAAGTAAAGAGACATACTCCTCACACTCACCTCTTCAAAGTGGAGACTCGAGTCTCTTAGAGACCACTCCACTGGCACTAGGCTAAGCTTGCTGTCTCATCTTTTGTGGGCATTTGAGCTGGCTTCTTGGCTTTCATGGCAAGTCCTACCAGCTTAGTTTATGAACCATGGAAAGACTTAGCAAGTTCAGCTTCACGGAGAGGGCAAGGACACATGTTTCAGTCACTGTGAGTTGCAAACTTTCGAGGGTGGAATTAATTAGTTTTATTGTGTTTCTGAAAGCCAAACATAGTTTCAATGATTATTAGCCACTAATGGCTTATAATGAAGGCAGAGCTTGTTAGTTAAGCAAACAACTGACATGTTTGTTTAAAGTGTAAACAGAAAAAAAAACATGAATTAAATGAATGAATTCACCGATTGTTCTCTCTGCTTATAAAGAACTATTCAGCTGCCACGGGGTACATCACCACCTTTGTTGAAAGGATTAGCCTGCTGGAATTATCCCTATCTGCTCAGAAATCTCAGCGAGGAAAGGGAATGGCTCTTGATTTTGGAAAGGATCATCTGCATCAAGGAGGTTATTAGGGGTGAGGAGGAATCACCTGGCTATGGAGGATGGGAGGATTCACAAATAAGCTAGCTCTAGGAGCAGTAGCCAAGCCTCCTGACTTCAGACAGCAACTCAACAGACAGACCAAACCAAGCTTGAGGGGACCAAGGGACAAGATACTCTCCAGGGTGGTCCTAGAAAGTGAGGGGCAGATGGTCATTCTCAAAGCAGCCAACTTAACAGCATGCCTTTAAAAAGGCAATAAACCTTCCCAGAAAGAAAACACACACACACACACACACACACACACACACACACACACACACTTGGAACCTCAGACATCTAGCTGACCTTGTCTCTCGCAAGCCCCATATTTCTTTCCCATTCTCCCACAAAGAATCTCGTGCGTTATACGAGGCACCAGCTGGAGTTCATTTTCTCTGAATGGCTCCCTTGATTCTCCTCCTTGGGCATGCTTACCCTGGTCAACATGTGAACGATGGCCATAGAATCCCTTCCTTCTACACAACTCCTCCTCCCGTGACCCAGTCCCAGGTAGTGGCTGTCCCCAGCCGTAAACAACAGAAGACAGGCTGAGGCTGCCATATAGCAGAGGCTGTCTTCTTGGTGGGACCGAGACCTCTGCTTCAGGGACTAACCTGAACTCTAGGCTTTCTGTACCCTACCGCCACACACGCACAGTCCCAAGCTGGGTACCACAGCTTCAGCCATCACTTCCATGTTCAACATGGGAGAAGTGAATAGGTCCTATGCCAGCCCCATTGGTCTTTTAGTCAAGACAACAGTTTCCCCAGGAAGCCCGCAGCGGTCTTCTGGTGACCAAGGCCTACTCTTTTTGTGGTTATCTAGTCGTGAGGCTGCACGGGAAAGGCTGTCTTAGGCATTTTGATTCTCAATGACAGGTAAATTGATGGGGTACATGGAATCCAACAGGGCAGGCTATAGCAGCTTAGTGTAGCCTTCTGTCTCCTAACAGCCACCCATTTCTTAAAGTGAATAATGAACTCAGCTCTGAAAATAAGAAAGCTTCAGGAAGAGACCGTCACTAAATTGTGAATAGAAATGAGATCCCCATAGTCCAGGCCTTCTAGTTCAATGAACTCAATTCAGGACCAGTTTGAGAGGCATGCATACACACATACATATGCACATGCATGCACGCATGCACACACACGCGCGCGCACACACACACACACACACACACACACACACACACACCCCTATCTGAATCTCTGGGACTGGTTTTGCTTTGCCACAGGACCACACTTGTCTTACAAATGAAGGGTACCTGGTGTCCTCCAGATGATGTGAGACAACACGGACGCTCTCATTACAACCCTGTTTGTTTCATTTCCTTTCAGACGGTAAAAACATGCAGCGACAACACACATGCAGCAACATCCTGGCCAGCTGCAAAACTACATTACAACTGAGATTACATCGTTCAGCCGTGACACAGAGCCAATGGCTGCTCTGAGAAACCCTGAGGTAGGGGCAGCATGAGGGAAATACTGCTAAGGGCGGTCAATGCTACTCTTATTAGCAACGTTTTTCCTGCCGTGATGTTTCAGAACTGAAACGGTGGCAGCTACGTTGTCTGCCCAGCATCTATCTCTGAGACTAACCACACTGGCCAGCGATGCTTCCAAACAGAGATGACGAGGAGGAACGGTGCAGAGCTCATTCTGAGTCACTACTTTAATGGGTCGGGATCAGCAGCAGGGGTCCAAATAGTGGCTGTGGAGCATCCTTCCTACTTGAGTGAGTTATTTCTAATGTGACTACAAGTAGGATTCAGGAAAGCAGACACACACCTGGCAGCAACAGTAATAGCAGTACTGAAAACAATACTTAGTTCTGAAGGCTACTGGGGCTGTGACACAATGCCCATTAGAAATCCATCTTATTAAGCGTGCGTGGCAGCACCCAGTGCCCTGTATATGTGGGTACGAATGGAAGCTTACATGGAGGTCAGAGGTCAGGATTTGACGTCTTCATCCTTCTCATTCCACTTCGTTTTATTGAAACAGGGTCTCTCACTGAGCCTGGGGCTCACCGTCCTCCACTTCCCTGGTGGGATGAGAGGCACATGCCCAAGCCTCGCTCACTTTTACATGGGTGCTGGGGATTGAACTCAGATCCTCGTGCTAGAGCAGCAGGCAATTTTCAGACGAAGTGCTCGATACATATGGGTGATGTCACAGGGCTCATCCTAATAGAGCCCTCTCCTCTGCAGACTCCTCTCTGCAAGAATGCCCATGCTCCAGCAACATGTCACAGGCACTGTTACACATCAACGTCTAAGAGCAGACATCAGGCAGGACCCAAGCAATGGGGCTTCTCTGTCTTCAGAGGCCTACACTGAGGCCAGCGCCCCTCTGTCCTCTGCCTGGCCAATGGGAAGCTGCTACACTGAGACCAGTGGTCACTGCCTGGCCAACGAGAAGCCGGTGCTTCAGGGTTAAGTACGTGCTTTATTCAAAGATGGAAAGCAGGAATTGCCTACACAGTATACTGTTCAAGAAGCAAACTACTCCAGGAGAAGAACTTTTAACTCACGACAGTGACAGAGACTCCAGGCCTATGGTCCCCAGCAGGCAGATGGTCTCGGGGTAACAGGCAGGGGACAGCAGGGCACAGATGACTCAGCATCAATGCAGGGAAGGTGTGGGATGTTCTGAGCTTGCTGGACACTCACCTGGAAGGGGCTTTTTGAAGCCCAGCTACTTCCTACTCTCAGGACAAACAAAAGGCCCGTGGAGCCAGCCTCCTTCCTACTACAGGGAGGGAGCCACCTGTAACTGTCACAGCGAAGTCCTGTCAGCCCTAAGGCTGCAAAACACTTAACTCCGTTCTACAAAACCTGGTCACAGCAGAGCCAACCATCAGATAGAAGCTTTCGGAGACTTGGGGGCAGAAAACGGGTCTGACACCTCTGTAGCCATACCACAGATACTGAGACGATGCCACACCCTGCCACAGAAGCCATAATAGTAAGGCTTAGTAAGCCCTGGGCTTTCTTCTGTTGCTGAGGGTGATTGATGTTAAGGGAAATTTCAGCCGTGTCTATTTCAGCCGCGTCTTCTTATCTATTTTTTTTTTTTTTTTTGAAGTTTCTGGTCACTGGTTTAACATGAAAGGAAAATAACAAATATAAAAAGAATGGCATGGGATACTGTTTTCCACGATGCTGACACAGTTCTGTAACGACAACGGGTCACCCTCTCGTTTGTTTTTCATTCATTTACTCTAAGCAGCTAAAAGTCACCTTTAGGCTAAAACACCTTCTGGGGTTGGAGTTGGGGAGGTGGGTAGGCCGATATGAAGGACCACTGGGTAATGCTGGTGCAGTAACATGGGTAACCTTAACTACAGCACGTTTCCTTTTGCAAGCACTGTAATGCATGAAATAAAATATTAATAGCCATTACCTCAGTTTTTCTGAGAACAGACCTGAGTCACAGCTCTTGTGTGGCATGATTTCCACTCACGTGCCTCACCAAGTGAGTGCTGTTCATGCTATGAGGCGTGGGAGCCTCAGAGCAGGGAAGACCAGACCAGCTGTGCTCTCAGACCATAATGTCATGGAGTACGTTGTTTGTTTTGGCAACTTAGATCATTTCTCCAAATTTATCACCTACTCTGCATTGAAGACTAATCCCCTAACAACATCTGAGGAGAGAGAGAGAAAGAGAGAGAGAGAGAGAGAGAGAGAGAGAGAGAGAGAGAGAGAGAGAGAGAGAGAGAGAGAGGACAGCAGAAGTATTTTAAACGGAGAAAGGGAAATGTTAGGGCAAGATTAAAATCTCCGCTTAGAAGCAGCTAACTTTGCCACCACCCTACTGAACTCTGACATTTAAAAGCATCCAAAGGGCAGAGTGTTTGTGTAAATTCATGCATTTCCGATGCCTGGAGCATGTGTACCGCAACGAGGCTTCTAAGCCCTGCGTGGCTGACAGACCTAGCCTGTTGGGGACTTCTGACAGGCCTGGCTTGCTGTGCCTCTATCTTCTCAGAAAGCTCTGAGCTCTCCGGAGGCCTCAAACCCACTGGGCTGTTTTGCATGTGAAGATTTTACAGCTAAGCTAAATGAAAGAGTCAAGGCTAAGTGGCCCCTGCAGAGCCTGGGCACATGGCACAGGGTGCCTTTTCTCTTCTCCACCTCTTACATCCTCTTGATGACTGCTTTCAGATCGTGCTTGCCACTGATCCTTCAACTCCCTTGTGAGAGAGTGTAGAGTGACCATTCCGTATTTACCAGACAGAGGCCTAGAAGGGAGTATGGCACCTTGACCCAAGAGGCCAGAGGCTGGAACAAATCCCTCTGCCACAGCTTAGCATTGGAGCCCTGGGCAAAACGGTCCCTTTCAGTGGCCAGCCACACTAAGGTGTGTCTTTTAAACCCATGTAATAAAATTTAGTGTGGCTGGAAAGATGGTGGCGGGCTGTAAACCACCCACAGGCAAACGACGTCAAAAACTCTACAAGGGAACACTGGGCTTCTCTGTTCTCCAGAAACTTCCGCTGTGTTAAGCAACTTGAGAAGGAAGCAGACTTTCCACTAAGAAATCGCTACTTTGGCAGTCACCAGAGACAGCCTGGTGTCTTACACTTCCTCGAGCAGGAAGAGTGTAGAAAATTATTTCCACAAATTGAAATGGAAGAAAATCAGAGTTCAAAGAGCCCTGGAGCTAAAAGGAGCTTGGGGTCCAAAGCTGACATTCAGAGCAGACTGAGACAAATCGTTGCCCCTGGCTCTCCTGGGCACCCACCTTATCTCCACGAAGTTAACTGCTTGTCCCTTGGTCGGTGACTCAGAGGAGACAGTGCCCAGCACTCAGTCTGCAGAGGGGTGGGCAGCACCCACAGAACAACCATCGTGCTTATGAGGTGGGCTCGGTGAAAGTTGGTGTGCATTTGTGTACATGTATGCACGTGTGTGTATGTGCACATGTGCACGGGTAAGCTGTGCAAAGTCGGGCATCCCTTGCCATTATACAGAACATATGAATAGCTTGTTTTTGTTGGGGTCTGAGGCTGAACAACTCTATCGCCATCTGTCCCAGGGCCAACCATTAGCCCTGTCGGTTCTTTGGTTTTCTCCTCTGACAAAGGACCCAGAGGGGACACTGAGAAACAGACATCACAGAGGAGGGCTGTCTGGAAAACATACACACATGCACGCACGCACCATACATGATTACACATCTTATTCTGGGGAGTTAATGCTTCTGTGATGTCATTTACAACATTGCCTGTTGCCTGTATTTTCCTTAGGAAATTAACTTTCCAGTAGCAAAATGGTAATCCTTCAACTAATAAAGTCAATAGGGACACCCTTTCAATTTCTAAAGCTCTTTACACCCATCTCTTCTCTGTGTCATCGAACTTCAGTAGCTTTGTGAGAGCTGTTGTCTGTTTCCCCTTACCCCTATCTTAGAGCCTTAGAAAGAGGAAGATGACTGGCCTTGGGCCATCAAGCCAGCAGCTAGGAGAGGCCATTTGTTCCCTCTAATGCCATGGGCAGCATGCAGAGAGAAGCCCGTCTCCATGTGTGTTCTGGCACTAAGACAGAATTGGGCAATTAGGGCAGAGGGTGGACAGTGACAAGGAGCCACTCGTTCTTTCTCCTAAGAGTCGGGCCTGTGTTAGGGACACACGCTACACAGCAAGGAGAAGGGACACAGGTTCTGGTCTGGAGGTCCCTGTCTAGGAGGGCAGATAATAGCAAAGCTTCTCACGTATGCGATCTACCTTTGCTCTCAGTCCCTAAATTCTCACAGTGCCAAGTCCAGGCTGCCTTTGGACTTTCCCGTCTTCTTCACCGTTTTCTTCTGCGGCCTCCTGTCCTCTGCATCACCTACCCCCGCCTCCTCCTCCCTGCAAAGATGACAAGGGAGATGGATGGCTCCTGACTGTGTCTGACTGCTTTAGTTTAAGTGTGGGCAGTTGTTAGTGACGGGTGTTATTATCTGATTGCTGATAGATCCCATTATTTATAGCTTTCCATCATGGTTCTTACTGGAAGTCCTGCATGCTTGCGCCTGTGCATTCGTGTGCCTGTGTGCCTTTGTTTTCCAGAATACGTTTTATGACCCATGATTTAATACAGCTGGGGCAAAGGTGTGAAGTGAGCAGCTTTCTGAGAAGGGTTCAAAGCCATGCAGAGAGAAGGGCATGCCAACGATAATCTATCCCTCCAGATCTGACTACAGGGAGGACAGAGAACAGAAGTTTCCACTGTTCTGGTTAAATTTCTTTTTGTTTTGTTTTTTTTTGTTGTTGTTGTTGGTTTTTGTTTTTTCTCTTCTGTATGCAACTCCTAGTTTCTTGTCCTGCATGTAAGCTGCTTCACTCCCTTCCTTGAGCTCTGGGAGTGTTAGATAGTTACTAGGCCGATTCCACACAACTGAGTTTACAGCACCTTGAAATCACATGTCTTACATTGAATGTACACACAGCAAAAAGAAACCCAAGTTTTAAAGTCACTAAAAAATCACTCATTGCCTGCCATTCACAGAGATGACTACAACCAGAAAAGCGAGAAATCTAGGCCCTACAACAGCAGCAGAGAGGATTTTCATGGCTTGCTTTATTCTGTGGCGACACAAGCCACCCCTTGTAACAGTCCATCAAGAAGATATCTGTTGTGCTTTTGTGCAATGGACAAAGATGCTTTTTATCAATTCTCAGAAGTCTGCGGGACACACCATTCATGCTGTCAACTCCCTCCAAACCCTTTCAGCAAATAATGAAACCCACCAGGGACAAATAGCAACATACTAATTTGTTAAATTCAAACAAAAGCAACATTTGGGCAAGGCATTTCCCTTGTGTTCTATCAGCACTTCAACTCATGCTGAGCTTACAGCAACCCATGGATCACGCAATATGAGACAGGGATGTATTATGGTGGCCCAACTGGGGGACAGTATCTCCCCGCAGTTACCCTAACCGGGCAGCTGATACATGTGATAACCCCAACATCCAACTCTGTCTTGAGTTCTGGAAAACCTATAAAGATTCCCATGCCTACTAACAGAACTCAGATAGAATTCAGATAAAGGAGACAATAAACCAGAAACATAAAAGAGGACCCGAGAGCTTAGTCGGGGAAGCCCAACAAGCTGAGAAACTGGTTTGTGTGCATATGTGTGTTTGGGGTATGCTAAGAGAGCATTTCATCACTGAGCAACGCCCCTAAAGGGGGGTAGTTTCTCACGTGGGACAGGTTAGCCTCAAAGCCACCGTGCAGCTAAGGCTGGCCTTTAACTCTTGACCCCCATATCTCTATGTCTTGAGTGCTATAAGGTATATGCCCACTGTGATTGACCAGAATATAATTTTCAAAAATTCCATAATACACAACAGCAGCCGTCTCGGTTGTTTTGTTTGTTGGAGGCCAGGTCTCATACGGCTCAGGATACCGTCAAACTTTGCATAGTTGTTATGTAGTTGGAGATGGCCTTGAACTCCTGATCCTCCTGCCTCCAACTCTCAAATGCTGTGAGCACTGCTCAAATGCTGTGAGCAGTATTCTTAACAAAGGCTGAAGGAAGCAGCAGAGCAGGCACAATGAGGTTTGGGGTTTTACCTGCAGAAATGGACAGCTTCTACACAATCTGTCTGTGTTGTGTTAGGGTCCAGTGGGGTGTCTCGCTGGGCAAAGACACCAGCAAGCCTGGCCACCCAGGTCCACATTTGACCTCTGGAGCCACGCAAAGGTGGGAGGAGAGAGCCAACCCTGCGAATCTCTCCTCTGACCCCCATACACACCTGCTTCCCCGGTAATAATGACTGTACTATTTTTAATTACAAAGCAAACTGTTCCACATGATGTCCAGGACCCTAAAGGACGGGTATCATAATTATTGAAGAAACAGTGAGTCTGGCATAGGCTCATCCTAACTGTGTAACCTTAGGCCAGAGTCTTAACCTCATGGGGCCTTGGTTTCCTTCCCTGAAATGAAAATCACCAACACTCTGCAGGGCCACACACGACTCTCCCACACCACCGGATGGATCCTTGTGTACCTTGCTAGGACTTTCTTCAGATGGGGCCATTTCACCTTCTTTCCTTTTAGAGAAACTAGTTAACCGGGGTTTGTGAACGTTCAACCAAAGGGGCAGCAAGAGAACTGGTCTTGGGTAAAGAGAAGGCAAACAGGTCCAGACCCTGTAAAAGCGTGTCTTTTGGATTGCAGTGAATCTTCATCTGAACCGATAGGTGGTGGGAATCCACGGGGGCCACACATCCTTCACATGCCATCCTCCCCTGTGGCTATCTGCGGGCAAGACAATCCACCAACACGTCATGTGTGTGAAAATTTCATTTCTCGCCTGTCTTCTGGACACAGCACCTTCCTGTGTCTCCAGGCTCTACTAGAAAGGAGAGCCAGCCATCGGGCTTGTCACCCTATCCCCTCCTGATATCTGAGGACAGCAAGATGCAGGCAGCCTTGTGAGTGTCCATGAGCCCTCCTCAACCTCTGGGTCCCATTCCATGTAAGTGCGTGCAAGAAACAGTGACCCCACACTCATGGAGAGAGTGAGCTGGCTCTTCTGAACACATACCAAGGGGATGTTTTGATATCATACGTGCTTACGGTCATGAAAGAATCCCTGCCCTGACCTCCCAACTGCTGGACCAGAATCTGCATTTTAGCAAGATCCTCAGATGACTCATAGAGACATTGAAACTTTTTAAAAGCTAAGAGCAGGTCTGGCAGGAGGGTTCAGTGAGGGTTGCCAAGCTTGACAACCTCGGTGGAGAGAACTGAACTCCCCTAAAGTTGTTCTCTGAGCTATACATGCACACTCTTCTCCAATAAATGAATGAACAGAAGTGAAATCAAGCCACAAATCCATGCGCTTTAAGAAAGTGACAGAAGCAAGGTTTTCACTGCTGACTTTTTTCTTGTGGCTGGTAACAGGTGTGTGACTAGCAGTAGGGGTTGTAAGAGTCAACAGTAACTCCACACTGAGCCGATACAGTTCTCACTTAGCAGCTCACACACACACACCAGCATCCAGAAGCCCTGGCCAGAGGAGAGGCCTGAGGGAGTCAGAGGCGGGGCCAGTCTGCACTAGAGCAGCTGGCAGTATGCTGTCAGGAATCCACCGGGAGGCGGTACAGAGGAGACACCTGTTCTTTGTTGACTTGAGAAGCTGAGGTGCTTGACTTTATTATCTATTTGGTCTTTCTCCACTAAAAGCTACAAGATATCTTAAGACTATCAACGCCACAAGAGTAACAGATCATGTGGGGCCTACGTTCTACTTAGTGGTTTTGGTATCTCCCACTTAATCATACGCTAACGTGGCATTTCGTACTATTTACTCACCTTTGCATGAATTAGAAACAGGAACCTGAAGAGCAACTGTCTCCAACGTGGGGGGCTCTAGAGCTGTCCTGGTTGCAAAGGTCTGATAGCAGGCAGGCTGGCCCATGGATGTCACTGTGGGACACGTCCTGCATTTTGCTTAAGGTCAGCTCCCAAAGTCCGATATACACCCAGAACTCAAAACACTCTCTCAGCACAATATAGATGACACTTGGGTTGTATACACACACCAGTCTCCTACTTAGGTGAAAATGAAAGTTCAGAGGGTTGCTGGTACTCCTAAGACGATAGTCTGCCTGCCTTGAAATCCACTGGACTACCATCAAACGCTTTCACCAGGAAAGGAGGGGTGATTGGTCATAGAAGGGCCGATCAGCGGTGGAGAATGTGCTGCTGTCCTGAGAGCACAAGAGATGGTGTTAAAACACAGTTGCTCGGCATCCCCCCCAGCCAGGTACGGAGGGCACGAGCTTGCTTTCACCTCTGAACCTGCAATGTGAAGAAAGAAACCAGTTGGCCTTAGCAGTCCAGGGCCACTATTGCGTCGGGGATGGTGGAAACTCAAAGATCAGAAGGCAGCTCAGCAGTCATGGAATCTAGTTGCTACAAGGGTCTTCTCCTACCTTTTCTGAGCCAGCAGACTTACTTTATGGAAAAGGTAAATGACCCATGCAGTATACAGCTAAGCTGCCTACTGGCAGACAGCAGCAGCCCCCACATATGGGTCCTAAGGCCAGACGTGTCTAGGCAACCCCTCTAGTGGGGTCATTTGGCCCTTCGGAGTCCTCCCAGGTTAAGGACTGTGCACTACACTCAATATTCCAGAAAGTTTACACGAATCTACCCACATACATACTTGCTGGGAAAAGGCAGCACAAATTAAACAAAGCACCGTGCGGTGTGAGGGTTAGAACTCTAGCTTATTTAGAATGTCATCTGCGCTTGGCTTCTATGTCTTGTTTTCATCATTTAACACCACCCAGTGGCAACAGGACTCCACGTGAAAACCAACAATGGTAGGGAGAATACCCCTCCACCATTGCTAGCTTCCTCTCCATGGGGTAGGAGAGCATCCTCCACCATTGCTAGCTTCCTCTCCATGGGGTTGGAGAGCATCCCTCACCATTGCTAGCTTCCTCTCCATGGGGTTAGAGAGCATCCCTCACCATTGCTAGCTTCCTCTCCATGGGGTTAGAGAGCACCCCTCACCATTGCTAGCTTCCTCTCCATGGGGTTAGAGAGCATCCCTCACCATTGCTAGCTTCCTCTCCATGGGGTAGGAGAGCACCCCTCACCATTGCTAGCTTCCTCTCCATAGGGTTAGAGAGCATCCTCCACCATTGATAGCTTCCTCTCCATGGGGTTAGAGAGCACCCCTCACCATTAATAGCTTACTCTCCATGGGGTTGGAGAGCACCCCTCACCATTGCTAGCTTCCTCTCCATGGGGTTAGAGAGCACCCCTCACCATTGCTAGCTTCCTCTCCATGGGGTAGGAGAGCACCCCTCACCATTGCTAGCTTCCTCTCCATGGGGTAGGAGAGCACCCCTCACCATTAATAGCTTCCTCTCCATGGGGTTAGAGAGCACCCCTCACCATTGATAGCTTCCTCTCCATGGGGTTAGAGAGCACCCCTCACCATTGCTAGCTTCCTCTCCATGGGGTTGGAGAGCATCCTCCACCATTGATAGCTTCCTCTCCATGGGGTTAGAGAGCACCCCTCCACCATTGCTAGCTTCCTCTCCATGGGGTAGGAGAGCACCCCTCCACCATTGCTAGCTTCCTCTCCATGGGGTTAGAGAGCATCCCTCACCATTGCTAGCTTCCTCTCCATGGGGTAGGAGAGCACCCCTCCACCATTGCTAGCTTCCTCTCCATGGTAACTATTGTGGTACTAGTTCTTGTGAGTCTTTCGGCAAATTGGTTTCCAGGTCTGTGTGGACCACTGCACACCAGACATGGCTTCTTGTCTCTGTGGCTGACACTGTCTGAGAGCCTCTGCCACATTTGCATTATTTCAGCCTCACTACAGCCTGCAGAGGGTCTCAAGGGTCACAGACACCTCATGAGAATCTGGGGCACTGGTTTTTTCCAACAGTGCCGAGGTGAGCATTCTCCCCACCTTCACTGGGGTGAAATTCCTAACAGCTAACATGTTGAGCCAACAGAATGCACATTGAAACTTTGTAACCATTGCCCAACTGCCCTTTAGAAAGTTAAAACATTTTCTACTCCCACGAAAAATACAAATACCTCAGAACACCAGCTTTGGCTAACCAACTGCTTTGAGTTATGCTGAATTTTTATTTGGTGGGGAAAGTTTTATGTTTTTGTTTTTTAAGAATTGGTTTAAACACTTGATAAAATAAAGCAATATATTTATCATGTTTTATAAATATAAATGCCATTATTTCTCCCCGTTTGGATTATAATGCTCAACATCAACAGCAACTTGAGATCAAAAATCAACTGGAAGATGACCTCTGGGCAGGCCTTGGGAAGCTGTACGGATGGGGATGACTGAAGTGGGTAACACCATTCTCTAGGCCAGGATTCTAGACTGTATAAAAAGGAGAACCGAGCTGAGCATCCCTCTCATCACTCTCTTCTCCCTGACTGTGAATGCTATGTAATCAACCGTCTCAACTTCCTGGTGCAACGTAACCAGCCCAGCTGTGGCTGAGGCTGCCTTGAACTGTGATACAAAAGTCCTTTCCCTATTAAGTTGTGCTGTCAAGAGCAATTTACTACAGCAACAGGAAAATAAAGTAGGTGCTGCAGTGGCTAATTCTGAGATAGACTCTCATGTAGTCTGAACTGGCTTAGAGCTTCCTATGCCGCCAAATAACACCTTGAACTTCTAACCCACCCACCCCCACCCCGCCTTCACCCCCATCCCACCAACACCCAGCCTTAAGCTAAAATTATTTTTATGTAAACATTCAATTATTTTTTATGTCATAAGTAAAAAAACTTCATATTAAGAGAATAAACAAATCAATATGATTTGTTTTTTTGTTTTTTACCGCAAATTCGGTGGTATTTGAAAATTGTTTTAAAATAAACAGTCAATATCTCATCTGGAATTTATTCTGTTGAAAGCATCATAATAGTGCATGTAGAGAAATTTGAAACTGTTAACTGGTTGCTTCAGTAATACTTGTTACTCAGCCGTCTTCCAATCCAAAGGTGCTGTTTGGCTGCATAGGAGGCTCAAGGCCAGTTTAGACTACAAAAGACCCCACCTCAAGGATAAAATGGTGCTCAGTGGTTTATTTTTTCTCTGTCACCGTGTGGAAATGCTCCTGGCAAAGGCAACTCATCAGGGAAGGAGACTTATTTTGGGTCGCAGTGCAGGGTGGCGATCTGACATGGTAGGGAGGCATCAGCATCAGGAAGCTGGGGTGGTTGGTCATGTTGCTTCCATAGTCAGAGATGAGAGACGAGAAATGCCTCTTTAGCTTACAAAATTGCAGGGAAAGTTCTAGGTGATCTTTCTGTGCCCTGCGGGCAGTACTGATTTGTGCAATAGACTCTCCGTTATGAAATGCTGGTCATTCGTGTGTTCTTAGAAAGTTATTTATCTCCGCCAGACTGTCAGAAGGATCTTCTGAACGTTCATAAAGTACTCCCCATGATTCCTTGAATTTCCTCTGCATCTGTTATTTGCTACTTTCCATTCCAACCTTCTGCATTAGCTCTTCCTGTCCCTCTAATTACCCCAGCCAGCTCGATCTGTTTCACTGGTGGTGGCAAAAAAACAACTCTCCAAAGTACTTACCAATTCTAGCTTTCTTTTTCATGCTTTCTAGTGAATTTGTGTCAGCTTTGATATTTTTTTCTGAATTGTTTAGGCCGGTTTTACTGTTTCCTGGCCTTCTGAGAAGTGATCTTGGCCATGAATTTTTCATCTAGAAAGATTTTAGTAATTCTTCACAGATTTGAACCATAGGGTTTTTCATTTATGTCATTTCCTAGATGTTTTACATATTAGGTTTAACTTTTTCTTTGACCCCCAAAGTTAATAGAGAGATTTTTTTTTTTTGGGAGGGGAAGCATGGTAGCTTTTTCTTCTTTATTTTCTAATGTTAGATGTTTGTTGCATTGTAGCCAGAAATATGTTTCTGCTTCTGAGCTTCTGAGGAACAAATTGACATTTTCTATCCTACGCAACACCACCCATTAATCTGCCTACAGCACAGTCCTCCACCACAAACTGACCTCCTTTCACTTTTCTGTGTTGAGTCAGTCTGTCAGTCAGTCAGTCAGTCAGTCAGTCAGTCAAAAGGAACCCCCATCATGTCCTGGATTACCTGGGCAGTGGAGGACCAGCAGCAGAGCGGCCCTCAGAATTGATTGGGAGTCCACGTTTACATTTACTCTCCACTGTGTCATACACTACCGTGTTATCATCTGGAAGCGAAGGAAGGAGGAAGAAGGGAGGTGCCACCACCTCCCTCAAGGATGCGTCTTCTTCAAAGCAAAGCGTCACTACCAGGAAAGGGTGGTGCTCAGACCCTGCTAGTGAAGTTGCTTAAAGATCTTGAAAACTACAGGTTTCCCATGTAGTACAGTGAACCCTAAAGATGCAGCTTAATGGGTTTTCACAATTTACTTGTGGGTAGATAAGGCCTACAAGGCTGAGAGAGGGACCACCTGGGTGCTGGGAAGATTTACAAGGCTCTTCCGTTGCTGCTGTTTGTCTTTTACCTGACTCCCGTGCCACACCGTTGTTGACACCACACCTCCCTTAGGACCCAACGGCATTCACTGAAAGGTAGCCACTGCCTGGATGATGAGACTGGTCAGTTCCTATCACTGGGAGGAAGTTCCTTATACCTCATTCCCTTTGAGCCCACATACCTCACCAGGTCAACTAAGGTTATTTTATTTTATTTTAACCATTTACAACCACTCAGTGGAGTATGGGAGAAGAAAGATGCTTATTCTTAAAAAAAAAAAAAAAAAAAGCTGGGAAATTTCCAAACAGGATGAGCCCCACCCAATAAATCCATGCCATGATACATCATGAGTAAACTTCTGTAAAGCCTAAGGGAAAAAATATTAAGAAATAGAGAAAAAAATAGACTACGCTCAAGGCAGTTTTCCTACCGAAACTATGAGGACAAGAGAAAGTATGTGAACAGTGGTCCTGAAGTACATCAGACACAAGCCTGGCTTCAGATGCAGTGAGATGCTCTTCCAGGGGTGAAAGGGAAGTAAAAGCAATCTCAGATTAAGGGAAATGAAGGGATTTGTTGTGGGCAGATTTACTCCTACAGAATGGCCACAACAATTCTTGAAAGAAAAAAAAAATGACAGAGAAGGCTAGGGTATCAAGAGGAAAGGGACAGAGTGGAGGGTCAGCTTCAGAAGTCGATAGGCCAGGCTATCCTTCATTTCTTTGATCTACATTATTCTGTATTACGCTGGATGAGGTGAAACTTTACTGAAATAAGTTCTAAGAAGATACTTACAAAAAAAAAGAAAAGAAAAGAAAAAGATACTTACAAATGGTAACACCTTGAGATAACTACTAGAAACAAAGTCACAATATACTAAAAGTTGTAAATAATCAGAATAGCAAGGAAGAATCCAGAATGTTAGAGAAACAAACATAATTATTATACTAAACGCAAATGATCTACATATACCAATTAGAAAAAGAAAAGGAAGAACTCAACTACATAGAAGAATCTGTCTGTAACAAGACATTTCAAAACAGCACAACACAGGCAGGCTAGGAGTAAAGGTGTGATGCAACACACACCTGCAGATACTAGTTTAAAAGAATGGCTGCATTAACAGCAGACAGAGCTGACTGGGGCAAAAAAAAAAAAAAAAGGTACAGAAAGCAAAGGTGATTCTCTGTCAAGCAGGTACGGCTGTCCTAAAAGCATGTGCACTGAAAACAGACAACGAAAATACAAGGGCTAGCAACTTACAGAAATGTGACAATCAATCACAATTATACTTGAAACGTACACCTGGATGAAGACGGCAAAGTTTCTGGATGCAGCCAAAGCTGCATTACAGACAAATTCATAGCAATAGCTGGCAACTTTAGGAAAACATCTTACATCCATGACCTGCTTGAAGAAACTAGAAGCCTATCTGGAGGTAGTGGATGAGCCTGTAGAGGCTACCTGAGCAACCACAGCTGATGTATCCTTCTCTCCATACCTGGGGCCAATGAATACCCCTGTTCATGCTGTCCCGGAGCATTGCTTGTGTGTTCCTTCTTTTCATTACTTAGGGATAGTAAATGCACCTTTATACGATGACCCAGGGACCACAGCTGATGTGTTCCCTGCACTATCTGGGCTGCAGTGTGTCTATAGATGGATGCTGTCCCAGGAACCATAGCTGATATGTCCCCTCTCTTATTTACTATTGCAATCAATAAAGGCTATTTGAATCCTAAAACAAAAAATTATACTTTCAGTATCAAAAACATTTTATGCACTTATCTACCACCAAAACCCAAAAGTCCATTACAGAATTATAACTAGAAAAACAATTATCTTTATAGACTGAACCTGGTTAATTTTTATGTGTGATGATTCACTTATTTTCAATTTTCTTTTTTTTTTTTAAATAATAAAGTTCATTTTCAAAGAAAGCGGGGGACCAGAGAGATGGCTTAGCAGTTAAGAGGGACTGACTGCTCTTACAGAGTACTTGGGTTCAATCTCAGTACCCAAAGGCACCTTGCTGCTGTCTATAACTCCAGTTCCAGGAGACTTGACACTCTTATACAGACATACATGCAGGCAAAAACACAAATGCACATAAAATTAAAATTTAAAAAAGAGAGAAGAAAAGAAAATAGCTTTGATTAACCTCAAGAGAATGATGCTTAATGACAAAAAACAAAACAAAACAAACAAACAAAAAACCCCAAAACAAACAAAAAAAAAAAACCTTCCAACGGATACAGAGTATATACTTTCATCCATACCTAACATCTAGGCAACATATAGTCCCTATAGGGTCAGCCTTGTTGGGATGAACAGTTAAATGTCTTAATAAGGGTGAGAGTTATGAGTGATGACAACAGCTGGATGTCTAGCAAGCCATGTGCATGCATGCCTGGACACATACATATGCCCCAGAGAGCAGAGGTAAAGCACTCACAACCAGGAAAGTGGGAATTGAGTACTTTGGGCCAATGTCAATTTCCTGGTTTCTGCTTTGTGATACAATTGTGCAAAACGTGTCACACCTCCCTGAAGATTTCCTTACAGGTTCCCAAAGCTCATAACCACTCAGGGACACCGAACAGTGTACACCTCCAAAGGTTACCTGTGACACTTCTTCAGAGTTCATCTCACTTTTTCCCTGGGGGAATAACACCTCAGAGACTATGATGAAGACATTCCAAGTTTACTCTTAAGGAGGAAAATAGCCATAGCCTTTTTTTTTTTTTTTTTTTTCCTTTTCTTTTTTCCTTTTTGGTTATTGGAGACAGGGTTTCTTTGTATATCCCTATCTGTCCTGGAACTCTCTTTGTAGACCGGGCGGGCCTCAAACTCACTGAGATCTGTCTGCCTCTGCCTCCTAAATGCTGGGATTAGAGGCGTGTAGCAGCACCACCTGGCAGAGAATAAAATTCTAACTGGTTGACACAGCACTCTAAGCTGTAATGTTGAAAAGCCAGTGAGCAGACACATCTTCAACAATCGGAGCAAGCGATGGCCTCGTATTTGAAGAACTTTCATCGAAACAAATCCTTCCCTAGTAAAATCCCCGCTCAGTTCCTAAGGAGGAAAACCCGCGTGTCCACAATGGATCCCTTTGGCCGCGTTCCCTGAGCAGCTTCTCTCTGCGCACTAATTTTAGAGGGCTTGCCTTCCCTGCTCTCACTCTGCCCACTCTGAACTATCTCATCTGCTTCAGTCACTTCACTTTCAATAGAAACACCTGGAAATTAGTCACGAGCAAGCTAGTGCGGTGTTTTCCCACCTCACTCTTTATTCTAGCAGGGGGTCTCCTGGCTCCACGCGTAGGGGATTGCACAGTGAGCTCCGCCTTAGAGGCATCAGGTTAGCAAAGGTGAAGCCAGCTGCCCAAGGTGACACAGTGCCAGCACTCCTTCTAGCTTCCTTCCCTATTTGTGCTCTGGCATTCCAGCATGTGTGGCCTTGACCTCTAGAGCATAAAACAAGGACTCGTAAACACAAGGCGGCAGCAGCAGGAAGACCTTCTCGTGGCCACACCACAGACTGGACTTTCGTTTACGTTGTGTGATCCTATTGCGTAACTGGCTTGTGTAAACAAACCCACACAAGACCCATTTGTGGACACCTTTGGTCGCTTTAGGAATAATTGTAACTACATGGGGGACTCGCCACATGCCCTCTGTTCCAGGTCTTGGTCAGAGGTCAAGAGCAGCTAGGCACTTACACACAACGTCAGAGTGGACCCCACGATGCCTGTGTCTTTCTTTATGGCGCCTCGCTCGTCTTTGCCACGGATCATCGTTGGGCCTCATGTCACTAGTCTCCAGGTCGACTCTCAGCCCATTTTAATTGATGTCACCACTACCGACTCAGTTTGTGCCACAGGGTATAAAGCTGATGGTAAAAAGATGAGAAAGTGGGGGATGGGAGTGGGGGCAGAAGGACAGTCTGTGATCTTTTTCTTGTGCTATCATTATTTCTTTCACATTTACAAACACAATCTCATACCATTCTTGAACTGGACATAAAACAGTCACAGAAAGCACATGGGTAGAAAAACAGGAGGCCTGAGCTGAAACACCCCAGACAATGTTCTTTGTTAGTAGCTAAACAGTGGCTATAGAGACCACTGCCTTTACCTAGCATGGAAATCCAAAAAAAAAAAAAAAAAAAGGCTGCTCCTTTAGACTGTCAAACAGTCTTAGTGGACACTTCATATTTGACAATTATTGCAGCCTACCTATCCTCCTCCCAGGCCTGGGAAATATTTACAGAGGAATTCTTGGCCAAGAATCCATTCTTAGACTCCCTTCCCTACAGGTGAAAGGCATAAATTCATATTTGGCAGGAACAGTATAAACAACACAGTTGCCCTGTTAGGAAAATAGGAAAACACTGATTAAAACGTCAGTTCAGCAAAGTGAATCTACTTTCTGAATTCTAGGATAATTTATGGTTCAAAAAAATCTTCTGAATGCCTTTCTAGACTCTTCAGAAAACATGCAGATTTGTTTCTGCCTCCAGCTTATGTATGGTCATAGTTCATGTGGTCAGACCACATGTGACTGGGAATTGGAAGAGCTTCTCCATGGCTCTTGTCTTCATCACAAGGATGAAGGTTGGGACCAGGCTGTATTTCTTCTGGTGACTACACAAGCCTCAAGACACAGTGGGCTCCCTGCAACCAAACCAAGGCAGACAGTGTCAGCATGAGGAAAGTGCTTCCAAATCCTCTCTCAAAGAGACTCCAGATCTGTGTCCAGCACTGCCAGAATACAGTAACACATTTTTCCTGTGGCATGAAAAACAAAACAAAACAAAAAAATGTTCCTTTGGTTACTGTTCGTTACTGATTTTTCCAACCCACTTCCATGTTGGATGTTCCTGTAAAGTAATTATGGTGTCAATTTTCTTGAAAGACGAAGAGCATGTATGATGAGCAATACTTCTGAAACATTTAAGGTGGAGTCACTTACACATTCTAGGGATGCATAGCACTTCTAAATGCTCTACATTCTCATTTAATGAACCACAACAAGAAAACTTTCAGTCCCATTTTTGTCTTTCGGTTTTGAAATGGAGTCTTACTACGTAGTCTGGCTGTCCTGAAACTGTGTGTGTAGACAGGGCTGGCTTAGAACTCAAGAGGACCTGCTGCTTTCTGCCTCTGCCTCCCCGGGTGCTGGGACTGTAGGCGGGGTCACCACAGCTGGCCCATTCAGAGTTCAAGGAGATCCATCTTTTTATCTTTGACTATAAAATAAAGCACAGTTCTTTCCCATAGGCTTTGGACCTCACTTCGCCCATTTGTAAAGAGAGGTCATACCCTACATTCAGGGTGTAGACAGGAATGCACTGAGTCACCACTGGGGTCCATCCTCATCCACTGGGAGTAAAGCTCCTGTTCAACCGTGCATGGTGGCTGTAATTTTACAGGGTCCTGCTTGCAATACAACATTCTACTCAAAACCCATCACACTCCAAAGAAACATGGAATACATTTATTTTTTCTAAAATGTTGCCTAAAGGGGCATTAGGCATTACCTTTCCCTTTGTTGAGTTAACTTACTAGATATATGAACTTAATTAACAGGCCAAAGAAAGTGAACTCTGACTCTTCACGCGCATGCGCAGACCATGAAGAAAGAATGGGGAATAACTGCTTCTCTCCTTATTTTTTAGGCAACGTCCCTGGGAATCTCTCAGGTTCCCAAAGTGTTCCTGCAACCGGGCCTGGAGGAGCTGCCATCCGGCTCCACGGTGCTTCCCAGGCGGATGGGCACAGACCCCACCACCCAGGGGGGAGGCCAAGTCCTAAGACCTCCAGAACGGGGCTTTAAAATTACACTCTTAGTCAAGAGGTATAAAATGTTTTTTATTATTATTATTTTTTTTTGCTCTTTTTAAAATAAGAATAATAAAAATGGAGGCGGTTTAGAGAATGCATTCAAGTATTCCAACAGGGAGGTTTCTCTCTGAGTTTCCCTTGGCCGTTAAGCCGAAGCATATTTGACACATAATTGGACCAGGAACTGTGCTCCTGGAACCCATCAGCAGCATTCCCACCCAGTAACTAGGTGATTCATTTTCATTTTTTCCACCCTGTATCCTTCCCCCACCCTTCCTTAGTAACCGCCTTTTCTTTGGATCATCTGTCCTGTGGCTATCCTGCTTCATTTATTCATTTGTGTTGTGACTCATGGCTCCCGGGTGGATTTCCTCCTCTTCCCCATCCTCTCCTGGCTCTGGAACCCTTTTCACAAACAAACCTCCTGCCTCTACCTTAACCGTCTTGCAAGTGAGAACACTCTCCAGAGGCCCCCCAACTTCCAACTCCCTCCAACTTACAGTGCTCCGGGCAAGTCCTGGACCACCGAGCCCTCTACCCAGTACTACTGAGTACTGATTTCCTCTAGAATTCTAAGGTACCAGAGACCGAGCCACATGGTTAGTGGTTGAGTACTGTTTGCTAGTCTTTCATGCCTGTCTTTGTAGTTGAGGAGGCAGCTGTCCTAGGACAGGGGCTCTTGGAAAACATATCAGGACCAACAGAACCAGACCACGCATCTCACGGGGCTACATCATAGCCCACTTTGGGCGTAATGAGGATTAAAGTGAGATATAAGAAGTTTCATCAATTTAGTCAAGAACATGGAGGTGAAGAGCAGAACGGACATTAAAGACATACGTCTACTGCCTTGTCAGTCAGTGCCCCGATATTGTGTGGAAACTAAGTTCCACGCTTGCACAGGCATTCTGAGTAAATAAACACGCGAGTCCTGATTCTGAGAATGTTTTTGCCATGAACCGTCGGACTCACCAGTGAAGTCCAACCTGTCGTTGTGGAAGTCTCCACTTCCCTAAAATGAGGCTATGATACAATGGCCGTTAAATCCTCCAAACCAAAAAAGAAAAGGATGTAATCCCAAAGGCAAACCGGTGAGACTTAGTGCTGATCTCCACCAGAGAATGTACTGTCTGTCCTGCCTCTGATCCAGCTTTAAACGTGCTCCACTCGGGGCACTGAGTCGATATATTCAGATAAGTGTCGCCGCAATGAGACCCAGAGGAAAAAATGCTGTGGAATTCTAAGCATTCTCGTCTTTGTCATTGTTAGACACCTTACTTCTTGTAGATGTCGACTATGTAATACTAGTAGGAAAAAAAAAGTTCAACCTGTCTTATTTCTTTTAACTCGATGAGATGCAAGATAGGGGGAAGCTAGCAGAACTTCAGCCAGTACCAGAAAAATTAGCAGAAACAAAACCACTTTCAAGTCTGGGACGGGAAGGGTGAGGGGCCACAGCAGCTCACGTGTGCTACGCTAATGAGCATCAGTGAAAACAGCCTGCTAGGACTGCTTCCTTAAATCAAGAAATCTCTGTGGTACAGGAGAGGGGCCAGCATAGCCAGCCAGCCTGCCATTGCCAAACAGGTTCCTGGGGTGGATGATAAATAAAGGGACACAATTGAAACTAAGACTGGAAGTAGCCAAGATTCGCAGATACACAGATCACTGCCCGCCTCTAAAGACAGCCAGATGAATCCAACTCCTATGAAGGCATAAGGACGCTGGGTGGTAAGGTCTGGGACACAGGCTCAAACACTGCCACAGTTACAGGTTAGAATGCAGTGCGGTCCACGGACCTTTGTGGTGAACAGGGCTGGGAGTCAAACGCGGCTACAGCAGAGCTGGAGACTGAGGCTGAGAGATGACTGTGAGGGAAGTAATGCACCACATGCTGGTGACAGTGTGACCGACTGCTGAAGGATCCAGTTCCAGCCAGGGACCCCGTGAGGACCACACAGATAAAGCTCAGCTTACCGCAGTGATCCTTGGAGGTCAGAGGCAGACCTCTGAACCAAAACGGTGGTGGCATTTTAGATTTTCTCCATGTTCCCTAGAAACCACATGACTACCAATGCTCTACTGCTTTTCCCACCTCTTGCTCAGCTTAAACACTCGCAATCCACAGAGAGCACCCCGTTATCACTCTGGATCAAGGACTTCGGTGTGTCCTACCTAGGCAGAGCTGCATTCTACTGAAGCATGGGGTCAGCAAACCTGGTCCACCGACTGTGAAACCCCAGCCCTGCTTCTACGGCCAGAGCTGGAACCAAAACCCAACCCCATCCAAAGTATCAGTTCTGGTGCTTTGAGGCGACTGTCTTAATATCTTGATCTCATGTATAAATAACAGAGCACCCCTCCTGTGTGTGCAGTCACAGGATATCTCTCCTACAGTGCTCCGTGAGGATGAGGAAGGAAAGATGTGAATCTCTATAAAGTGCCCACATGCTCAGCACGTGGCTGTAGACTAGAAGAAATTCTTGGCTGTCTTTTCTTAAAAACAAAAAACAAGCATGTTTTAATGTTGTGTGCCCCACCTTACTCCTCGCAAAAACAAAAACCTTAAAACCCCTGTGGCCTCCAACCCAAACCTGAGCAAGAACAAGTCCCTGTGTTCTGCACTGCCCATTAGCATGCTGAATACAGTAAAGCCACCCGTCTCAAACACCGCAGGCAGTACTACAATTGCTGAAGTCAGTGTGGACTGGGGGACGGGGCAATGGGACACGAAAGGACAACTTGTGGAACAGTAACTATCCAGACAAAGTCCTTAAATGACACTGTATTGTGAGGCCATTACTCATTCTGCCCCTGGGTATGAAAAGCCTCATCTGGCTTTGGCTGGCTTCTCTTCATCCGTCCTTCCTGACTGACTAAGGTAATGACGGTAATGACCATCCCAGAGCAAGTGACACTAAGTAAACCTTCCCGACACATTTTGGCCAGACAATAGGCTGAATGGAAACTGGGTGAAACAGATAGAGAGGCTTCTCGGGCTTCTGAGCAAATCTCTAGTTAAACACGGCCTCAAAGACCAATCGCTCAGCTTCAGTCCACCCATGCTAGAAATGGGCATTCATAGCAGTCAACACTCTACATCAAACGCTTGGAACTTTACACACAAAACATTAACGGAGACAAAATCACTGCCACAGCTATGTGGACCAATTTAAAGAGACACAGCCGACGTTTTAGGAGAACAAACCACCTGCTAGTTAGAAATAAGGGACCCTATTCCCATCAGTCCCCATCCCCCTCCCCGTGCGTGCGTGCGTGCGTGTGTGCGTGCGTGCGTGTGTGTGTGTGAGTGTGTGTGTGTCTGTCTAGAGGTGAAGGGTGGGTGTACATGCTGTCTTGTGTCCTGGGGATGCTATCCCAGACCTGAGCCAGGCTAGCAATCACTTTACCACGAGCTGAGCTGAGCAAACCCCCGCCTCACAGGAAGCTTTAGAAGCATTGCAGCATATGTGAGGGGAAGAGACCTTACAAAGTAAAGCCACAGCAAGGTTGAGGACCAACATTAGGTGTGGCACCCGAGGAGAGGGGCAGAAAAGGGGAGGCAGGGGATAAGGGGGCATGGGAGCCTCCCCTGCATGGACCTTTGCAGTCACCCACAGTGCTTGGCTGCTCTGTTGGTTACTGTTGGTAGGGTAATGGTGTATTTGTGTGACAGAGGAGCTCAGTGCATCACCTCTGCCACTGTCCTTGTCACTCCATCCACAACTAACAGAGACGTCCAGGACCCAAGAATTCCGATGCTGTCATGATCTGAGGGAGTTCAGAGTTCTCCGAGGCTCTGCTTTCCATCCAAACACAATGCTCTTCAAATGCAAAGCGAAGGCAAGAGTGTTCTAGGCACTAAGAACCAAGAAAATGTGGTGTATTTTCTCATTCCCACCGCTTTCCGGTGTTAGGAACTATGTGTCAACAATCGTATGGGAGGGAAAATGAGGCAGCCTGGGCTCCTGTTTCCTTTAACGTTTCTTTACTCACAAGCAAGCAAAAGGATAGGGCACCAACACACACACACACACACACACACACACACACACACACACACACACACAACTCACACACACACACACACACGCACACACGCACACACACACGCACACACACACAGGCACGCACACACACGCACACACACACGCACGCACACGCACGCACACACACACACACACACTCGCGTGCGCGCTCGAAAGCTATGCTTGAAAATGGGCTATGTCCGCACCCCTAGGAACTGGTGGTGTTTTGTAGGTGGGCCTGTTGGGAGGTCCCTGCCTCACGGTGGGACTCCTTGGTGGCTCTCCTCTTCCTTTCTGCTTCTGGCTCTACCACGTGCCATGAGGTCCTCACCAGGAGTGAGGTGATTAAGACACCGTGTCCTTAGGACATTTTCTCTTTACAAGTTACTGCCTTGGATGCGTTGTCAGAGTGTCTTACCTTTGTAAACACCGTGGTGACCTAGTCCACGTACAGAACAAGGCATTTGATTCGGGGCTTATGGTTTCAGAGGGCTAAAGTCCATGCTGGTGGAGAAAAGGCATGGTGGCAGGGGGCACGCTGGTTACCGTGAGAGTCTTGGGAAACCTCAAAGCCTGCCCACACTGACACACCTACTCCACCTTGGGACAAGTATTACAGTACGTGAACTTGCAGGATCCAGTCTCATTCAAACCACACCACGCCACAGGCAGCAACAACAACAATAAAACCGATCAATACCATGGTGTGTGAAGAATTGCACACCAAGTTAAACATTCTTCATCTACATTTAAAATACATTGGGAAATAAATGTAACAATTCATGCTAATAATTTTTACATTCCCTTCTTTACTTAAAGATAACACTAAATATCAAATAAAATGCACCCTAAGACTGAAGGAGAAATCAAAAAGTTTTATTTTAACATCTTCCAAGCCATTTCCCTCCTTGATTGTGAGACAAGGGGAGCAATATTTTCTTTCTTCACTGAGGCCTACAATCAAGTAGCCAGCTGCTATTCATGACTGGGCTCTCGCTAAGAGGAATGTGGCTTCTAAAATCCGTGTTTAAAGCTAGGGATGGTAACACATGTCCACAGCTTCAGCTCTTGAGAGCGCGTGGCAGGAGGATCGGGAGTTCAAGACTGGCTGGGGCTGTACAACATGCTGTCTCAGGAATTCAAATGAATGAATGAATGGATGGATGAATGAATGAATGAATCCCAGTACCTGAGAGCAGAGGCAAGATAATCTCCCCGAGTTCAAGGCCAGCCCGGGCTGCAGTGATACCTATCTTAAAAAAAAAAAAAAAAAAGAATTAAAAATAGTTATCTAAAATTATTTAGGCATATTTCCTGGCAAGCATTTCATAAAGTGTAACTTTGACTATGCGCTTAGCTTAAAAGAGGGGGGAAATAAATTAAGTCCACGATCTTCTGAGTGGAATGCACACATACTCTCCAGAGATCTAGCAGGGCGCATCACCTTTCTGAGACTGTCTTTTCTGCAGGGACAGGCCTCCTTCAGGCTGCACTGTCACCCCAGGGGAGGGCCCCACAGATCCCTATGAAGACTGGTCCTAGGGTGTCAGCACGCCCAGCTCCCCTCTCAGGAGTTCCCAGGAGACCCTCACCTTTATCCCACATCAAGCATTTCACAGGCATCCTATGGAGGGCTCAAAGCCAGAGACACCTCACACAGCACCATAAAGCCTAAAGAGGCAGTGTTTTAAAAGATCAGGTTTTATCCCTGGCAGCAGCGAGGCTGGTGAGGTCTGCCTTCCAGCCCACTGTGCCTCTTGACTCTGGTCAATTTCACTACATCTGACATCTGAGTAGAAAGGAGACGAAGCCACCTGCAGCCTCCAAGTGGCTTCACTGAGGAAATGAGTCTCCCCCCCCCCCCCAGCTCCCAGGACACTTTATCCTAATGGATCTCAGGAAGCACTAATTTTGGCAACTGTTTTAAGCAGCAGTGGGTTTGTCTGTTTTCAGCTTTGAAATTTTCCTTAATAAATGATCAACAAATCCCTAAATTGGTGTCCACTGTCCACAGGGCCAGCCTCCAGAGTATTCTGCCTGTCAAAACGCAAGACCACTAGGGTTTATATTATAAGCATATTACTGTCCAACCACTCATTCTTCTGGCTGGTCTGATGCTATAGCTTTGATTCTCTGACATGGTTGAAATGAAAGGCGACTGGCTTAAATTACCCAGCTCCAGAGAAGTCCCTGTGTGCGTGCCTTCAAGGCCAGGCCTGTGCCCTAAAAGAATGCCCCTTGGTGCTCTCAATTACAGTAGAACCTTTAGCGTTGGGGGGTGGGGGCTCTTTCAAGAGCCCAGCTGCACTTAACTATTTGGGAGGGAACATCCACACATCCTGACTAGGGCTTTAAGGGATCTGTCGCTGAGACAGGGAAAGTAGGCAGAAACTCGAGTACATTCATCAGAGTAGGAGGTGAATTTCACCACTTTCAACATTCATAGAGCTCAGGTTAGAGGAGTTGGGAGAGCCCCTTCCTTTGCAAATCATTGGCAACATGACCTCTGAAAGCAAACGCCCTGGAAACTTCCATACCGACCTTCCAGGCCAGAAGGTCTGGGTGACAGAAGCATGGGGCGTCTGCAGTAATGACAGCACAGCCCCTGGAAAAGCTAGAGCTTTCTAATCAAGGAAGCAGAAGTCCGTCTTCTCTGGCGTGCAGGGAGGGAAGACTGACATTTCCTACGCAAAGGAGATTTCAGATAGTTCAGACTTTAAGAGAAAGTTTTTATGAGTCCAATGAAGAGCACTTGGCTGTTTCAAATCTGAACACTCAGAACTAAATTTAATCAAACTGCAGGCAGCCGGCTGAAAAGCATATAATAGAATTTGGCCTAATGCATCATTAGCTCATGTTCACTTCAGTGAGGTTGGCTCCCAGCAGCACCAGAAGCAGATCTCAGTGGCTGCTGGGTTAGATCTATGTCTGGAGGATCTACAGCCATACGTGAGTCTAAAGACCTTCACAGCAGACTTCTGGAAGGACTGGAGAAAGTAACTCTTAAAAAAACAAAAACAAAAACAAAAACCAAAAAACAAAGCTTCTCATTTTACAATTTCATTATATTCTCTTCAAAACCCCTTAAGCAGCACATACTTTTTAAAATCCAGTTCAAACAAAGCTATAAATGATGCCCGTTACGTTTTTAATCAAATAGTCTTTATTTGAAAACCCCAAATAAGGGTTTTAAAAATCATGCATTTGATGTGCTTCACACCAAAATCTGCTTGCTTAAATGAGTTTCCTTTTTTTTTAAAAAAAAAAAAAAGGAGAAAGAAAGGAAGGAAGAAAGAAAGAAACCTCCAATTCTAGGAACATAGTGAAACTCTCAGCATCTTCTAAGTCTTCTTCTGAAAGTAAACAGTCTAGAATATTCATTTGAAAAGTGGCCTCCCTGATGCTAGTCACATTGATAATCAAATAATAAGCTTCATTTGTAAAATTCAAAATGTGGTTTACAGATGCCAGGAGGCCTGGGAGAGCCATCAGAGAGGAGCCCTGCATTTCCTTTGTGCATGGAGCTAACAGGATTAAGGGCTTGAAGAATTGAATAAAACCCTGAGCTGGTTAAGATGGATGGATCACATTTCAGGTTCCCATTTCATAATGAGCATGCCCCACATTTCTCAAAATAAAACACTCCAGTGAGCTCATTCCAGTGGCCGTGCTTCCTGACATTGACTCTGCAAACTTTAAAATGCATTCTGTGACCACCGCCTCTCTCCGGCCACATGGCTCTTTGTGTGGGTGACCTGCTTGGTTGGGGTGACTTCACTGTTTACAGCCAGTGGTTCTCTGCTATGGACCAGCCGCACGGAGAAGACAGCAGAGACTCCAGCCAGGCTCAGAGGATTTCTGCACACGGACTAACGGTTTCTTACTTACTTTCCCAACAACGTGATTTCCGATGTCCCTAACCTGTAAATGCGAAATGTCCGAGATTAGCAATCTCCCTCTGGGCGGTGGACTGATTTCACTCTCAAGGTGGTTATTATCAAGGAGACTCTGCTGTTGAAACGTGTCCAGCAGTAGCACAGACTGTTTAGAATAGGTTTTTATATAGGAGTCCCAACATCTGTCTGTTAGGTCAGATTTCTCTGAGAACCTAGGCACGCAGGCTCAAAACATATGCAGCTGTCCCACATTAAACAGGAATGGTTTCTTGCATTAAAGTGACAATGAAGGTTCATGTGTAAAAGGAAGGCTACGTGAAGGAGGCCAAGAGTGTTCGGCAGAGGCATCTCCACTGTGCCAGCCAAAGGGTTGGGCTTAGAGGCTGTTTAGCCACTATGCTGGCAAAAGCTTTGCTCATTAATTAACAGCTTATTCAAGCCCACAGACTGAGACACAACATTTCAATTCTGTTATAGATCCCTTTCACTTGAAATTCCTCTATTACAGAAAAGCCAGTCCGTTTGAAGCAAAGTGCTTATTAAATAAAGGCTGTACAGAAAACTATAGCGAAATGAGACATCACGTTTTGGAAAGGAAGTTAAAGGAGAATTAAAACAAGCTGGGGTGATATTAACAAAGACACACGAAACCTGTCACTAGCAAGAGATGTTTGGTCAAAGTTCCCATTTCCCCCTAAGTTCTGGTTTGGCTTAACCATGTCCTCGGCGCAGTTTGCTGCACACATCCCCATCCCCCGCCAACCCCCACCCTGCGTAAAAGCCAGGGTCACTCCCTAGACATATTTAAGGGCCATTTTCTGCTCCAGACTGTGGTCTCCACCACAAATGAGTTCATAAAGTACAGATCTGAACAGCTGACGTTCTACAGCCCCGAGAACGTCGCTAACTCGGGTCAACACCATCAGAATGAAGGGTGCATACGGATCTCCCTTTAACCCTAAGCGACTTCAGTCCACGACTTCAGGAATAGTTGTGAGCTAATATGAAGTACGTCAAATCACAGCCAAGTGAGTGCCACCTATGGCGCTTGTTTAAAACAAACAAAAACTCCACAAAACAATAAAAACTTTGTAAAACCATGAAATCCAAGACCAGCATCTAAGGGTGGCGGGGAAATAAAAAGTCCTCCCTTGGGTAAAGATGTCCAAAACATTGACATTTCTTAGGGCAGTCTACAAATCCTGCTGCTTCATGAAACTCTGGGAGCCTCCTCTATTGCTAACAACACTTTTCCTAATGGCCCTCGCATCTTTAAAGCAATGGCTGCTGAAGATGTGTGTTTCTATCATATAAACAAGACCTAACACAAACATGCCTAGATAAAGGCTTTATAGAATCACCGGCCTACAATTCTCCAGTGTATAAATAGGCTTTCTTATGAATGGCCCAGCAAAGGCATTTTAATGCACTTTTGTCCCCCCCCCCACCTCCCCGAAGGGCTCCGGCGCGGTCCAAAACAGAAACGCAGACGGCTCTGCTGAAGGCCACATCCCTCCCTCACAAATAAGCAATTCTAGAGATGCTCCGTGGGCGAACTGTTCTCGATGCCGTGAAAACCACATGGCTCATTTTCTTTACAGCACCTGCCATTTTCTCATCAAGACCTTGTCCAGCTATTTGTTCTCCTGTTCATTGTTTGCCTACCCACCTCGAATTCTAACTTTCCCCAGAACAAAGGCCATGATTGCCATGTTCTCTGTTCTCTCTGATCATCCCAAGGAGCACACTAAAGATGCATCTGCAACAGAGCTACATAGACTTGCCTTGGTGTTTGGCAGAGACTGAGGCCTTAGCTCAGTGGCAGCGTGCTTGGCTAGTGCCTAAAGCCCTGGGTTCAATCCCCAGCACCAGCAAAACAAGAAGACAAGTATTCTACAGCATCTTAGAGACCCTCCTAGGGACAGGCAATGCGAGCTCGTCATCCCTTCTGGTGGGATGGAATGTATGGGCAATGACTGACAACCATTGCGGACCACGAGCAGTTAAGATACCTCCTTTGTCAGCAGTTAAGGGGCGTGGACTGCAGGAACGTGTCCAGTGATGGGGAGCAGATGGGCAGATAGCAGCATAATTCTCTGTCTTCTATCTTCTCTGCCCATCACCTTTGCCCCAAATGCCCAAAACTGTGTTGATGTGCCCATCAGTCAGTAGCCAGCCACGGCTGCAGACTCCTGTGAGGTTTGATGAGCTTCGTGACAGCTCTCCTCAAGCCACATCCTTCCCCGTGGTCATGAGGCCTCTCGCTGGCCACAACTGCTTTGGCCAGAAGCCTCTCTCGTCAGCCTCTACCAGAAACTGCCAACACATGCAGGACTTTTGTTCAGTAGCCTCTCTGAAGTGGATCCAGCTGGCCAGAGCAGAATCCAGGTGGTCAAGTCCTGACAGTGTCACGGCATTTGGGCACAGCAAGCTAAAAGGGACCACCAAAGGGATCCTGTTGGAATACTGGATTCATGGATGCATACACAGATCTCTAAACTGCCCACCCATTTAGCGTAGCGCCACAGCGTGAACCTCGGCAACCAGCTGTGGTTTTGAAATATAGTTACAGACTCATGAAGCAGAAGCTATGCCTCACTCTGTGAGTGTGCTGTGCTATGTGGCATCTGAACCTGGAATCTGTTTGGACCTCACTGCCTTTTCAGAAGATTGACGGAAGACAGAGAAAGCAAGTGCTGGAGGTTCCTGTTGTGACCTAACTGAAGTTCTAAGAGAAGGGGCTGGGCCTGACAATGAGTGATACGGCCACAAGCCAAAACAGGGCCAGCCACCACTCGAAAACAGATGGGTAAGATTGTCCCCTTGAGTCATGGGAGGATGTGTGGCCCTGCCTACACCTCCATACTAGCAGTGATGGGCTGAGACTTCTGGCTTCCAGAACTGTAAATCAATTTCCACTGTCGCAGCAGACACAGGAAATGGATACAGAATCCATAGCAGTATTTGGCTGAAGCACTGGGGTTTCCATCTGGAAAGGTTTTACGGCCCCCCATGTGCGAGGCACACACCCTGCTCGCCGCAGACTGATGTAGCAGCGCCCCGCTCAGCGCCTCCTCCAGCCTTCCTCTTCCTCTGCACCCAGGGAGCAGAGATTTAACAGGCAAAACAATGTAATACATTAGTAGGGCTAGATTTTTTTTTTTTCAAAATTACATTTTATTTTTAAACTTAGGGGAAAAAAATTGGCTCCAAGCTTTGGACTCAAACTAAATTACCTAAAAACCAAAGTAAATAAAGTCTTAATGCTTTTTCACTTTTTGTAATAAAATGAACTACATAATACTGTCTTTAAAACAGATAAACAGTCGAAGTGCATGAAACTAGAAGCCCCTTTTTCCTGAGTCCATCTTCCCGCCTAATCTTGGGCCATGACTCTGTGTCATATTTTAGCGTTTGGATTTCGCATACAGATAAACTCAGCCTCCTTTTGAGATCATCTGTCACCTTATAAGACAAGCTGCCTTACAAGTACCAGTTTTCAGTGAGTCACACAGTGCTCCTGAGATGAGACCTGTGAAGAAACACATTTCCACGGGTGTGGTATGCCCACCCAGAGCGCAGAGGAGGTAGGAAAGCCAACCCTCCTGTGGGCACAGCCCCCTCCCGTTGGTCCGTTCAGGGCCTCAGGGTGGGAGAGGGGAATCGGGCTGCTGCTAGCAGCTGATGCTGTCAGAAGCCTTCAAAACTGCTGTCTATACGGCAAACACAGAGGAGGGGAACTCAGATGTAAAAGCACGGCTGAAGAAATTACTGTTATAAAAATGTCGTAAACACTCATAGCAAGAGTCCTAGGTGACAGATGAGAGAGAGAAACACGTAGACTGAGCCTCATCAGAGGAAGGAGGGAGGGCATGCCCCTAAGGAGAGCCTCCTCAGGAGAAGTCCCTGGGAAAGCCCAGAGAACCTCCGGGAAACAATGGGAAAGCTGAAGTACTTTACTAGCATAACACTGAGAGCGAGGAGAAGTGTGGAGACCAGCCGACCATTGCTACTCGAGGAACCGAGGCCAAGAACTTAGGTCACGTCACCAAACACCCGCA
This sequence comes from Cricetiscus sungorus, assembly GCA_030556225.1. Taxonomy (NCBI): domain Eukaryota; kingdom Metazoa; phylum Chordata; class Mammalia; order Rodentia; family Cricetidae; genus Cricetiscus; species Cricetiscus sungorus. The sequence continues at coordinate 28,595,542 of JANBXA010000190.1, read as the reverse complement.
GTGGTTAAACCACCGAGCTGGCCTGAAAGTTGTGCCTAGCGTCGTCGGCTCTGCCTGCCACAAAGGCCCCTTCCACTCTGCAGGTTTATTGTAGGAGGATGTGCGCCTACCAGCTAAAAAGCAGGTACCACACTTTCTATTTCTTAGGGACCAGTAACTGTACACACATTGACCTGAATGCTTTTATCAGTCCCTTTCAAGAAGGCAACTGATGCCTGTCCTCCTGCCCTTTCTCCATCCTGTCTCCCCTCAATCCCTTAACACTGCGAAGGTGGTTTGATCAAATCACCTGATTTCAATTGAGATTAACCAGTTTGATTCCTGAGCCTTACCAGTCAGATGAAGCAGCACCACACTTGGGTGCCACCCGGCACCGCTTCCTACACAGCAGTAACCGAAAACTAAAATCCAGACAGTAGACAGAGGGAGGGACGGCACAGTCAACAGATGAACAAAAAGATGAAGCATGCATTTTGACTCAGCAGTTTCAATTGGGAGACGGCAATGAGTATCGTGTGTTCCCTTTTGAAAACTAGCAGTATCCAAGAGCAACAGCAGTGGACAGGACAAAGAAGAGTTCTGGTTAATCTGAATGACGTTTGCCTGTGTCGGGTTGGCCTTAAAGTCATGGTTCTACAGGCACACGGGCATTTTGTGTCTGCTGCGCACACTTCCCTGATGGCTGTCGATGACACTGTGCTTGGCCATACCCTCTGCCAGATGCCGCACCTAGTTTTGAGGTCACCCCGGTCCACGGGACAAGAAACACCCAGTGTATGCCAGCATGATGAGACACGCACCGTGTGCAGGAGTGCAGGCTGGAATCAGTCTCTCCGGATGATCAAAAGCAGGCTAGGGAGGACAGACGCCTGAGGTGGCTTGTGAAGGCCGAGAAACTTGCCAGGCAGCGGAGTGAGGTGGGAAAAAGAAGACAGCGAGTGCAGAGGGAACAAGATGGGGGAAGGAAGGGACGGAGACCAAAGACCTGGGGACGGATGGCTCTGGGCTGTCAGGATCAAGTAACGTGCGTGCGACAGAGCCATGTCCACGGGACTGGGAAGGACTCTGCTGACTCACGTGCTGAAGACAGTGGGGTCTCCGTCAGAGAGGGCCATACAGACAGCACCACACGCAGGACTCCCAGGAGGATGGCCTGTAGCAAGGGGCACGTGGAAAGTCAGGCATGACAGCACATATCTGTAGTGCCAGAGCTGTGATGATGCAGAGATAAGTGATGACGGCTGGAGCTCACTGGGTAGCCCTGTCAGCCAAATCAGGAGCTTCAGGGTCTGTGAGAGGCCCTGTTTCAAAGCATGAGGCAGAGTGGGATAGGGGAGACACTGGACACTAACTGTTACCGCCACATGCATGTAGACATGTGCATGCATACTCACAAGAACACACACATGTACACACACATACATACACACACAACTACATACACACATATATACACACACAAATTACATACACACTTACACATACAAATTACATATACACATGCACACACACAATTACATACACACATGTACACATACACAATTACATACACACCCATACATCTCACACCCACATGTACACACACACATGTACACACACACATGTATACACGCACATACACACACAATTACATACACACATATACCCATATGTATACACACAAGTACACACACACACAATTACATACACACATATACACACCCATACATACATCTCACACCCACATGTACACACCCACATGTACACATGCACATACACACACAATTACATACACATATATACCCACACCCACATGTACACACACAGCAACATGTACACCCCACAACCCCGTGTAAACACACACACACACACACATACACACTGGGAAGGCAGACATGAGAAAGGACAGGTTCTCTAACCAGGAAGCAGCTGCAGCTCAGAGACAGTCCAGATGAAAAGCAGATACGTGTGGTGGCTGGTGGGTGTAGCGGGTGGAAGGTTGGAGAGTTCAGGCTGACAGCAAGGAGGACAACAGGCGTTAATGAATGGCGGCACCGGCGGCAGCTCACTGTGCCTGAAGTGTGACGACCAGGCCCTGTAACTTCCTGCTGCTCTCTGAGACTTTGGAAACAGCCTTTCTTTATAAAACCTGTAGCGTACATAAGCCGCTTCCTCCTTAAAGTTAGAAAGAGGCAAGGAGTATCATTCAGATCAGGGTCCCAAGTTGCAATAAGACGGAAAGAAGGCAAGTCACAGAAACAGGCTCATGAGATCTGACAGTGCCACTCCGTATGCAGCCAAGCACTCAGCTAGCAAAGGAGACCGAGACCCTGTCTGTGACAGCACCGCTTCAGCGGCCACATGGATGAACACGTGCAAGGAGATACTACACATAAGAAGAGTAAATGCCTGCTGCCCATGGCAACGCAAATGGGACTGGAGAGCTCTATCCGGGAAGGCGAATCCTGTCCATTTTCATTCATATTTAGACACTAAAACCCATCTCATGTAAGTGCAGGGTGGCACAGAGTCATCAGGAGCTTGAAAGCATAGGGGAAAGGGAGGATAAGGAAGAGCTGGTTAATGAGTACAAAGATACAGACAGGAAGGAGGACTGTGCTCTGTCACACTGTATGCTTACTACAGTTGAAAACAATGGACTGTATGTTCTTAATTCCTTAAAGGATTTTAGATGGCCATGACACAAGCAACAGACAACCGCCAATTAATTATGTTTACTCAGCCATTACATTCTGCATACACCTATCAACTATCACCATTCTACTTAAAGCACATGAAGTAATGAAAATATAAAAAGTAAATACACTTAAGGACAGAATCTGCCCCAATCCATTGACTCCAAAAACCAGTAAGTGAGGAATAAGATAACAAACGCGGGTTAAAGACAGACTCCCATGGCTGTGGACCGGTTATAAGGACAGCTCCGCTTTAAAACACTAGTTATGGTGACAGACTGAATGCTCCAAGGCTGACCTAATGAAATGCACACAGAAAGCCACATGCGGCAACCTGTGACGCACTAACGGAAACAATCCAGGACTAAAAACAAAACTGACGGGCACCTCGAGGAATTAGACTCAGAGTAAGGGCCTCAACACGGCTGCGGATCTTACAGATCATCTCAAGGCCTAATGCAAATTCCACCCGTGTCCCAACAGAACCTTTCAGTTATAGATGGGTGAGTTCTAAAACTGAACAGAACCCACAAGAACCGGGCTGGGTAAATCTCAGCTGTGGCACACTGCCTAGCCAGCATGCGTGTGCACTGGAAGGTGTGGCCGCACACAGCTGTGGGCCCAGCTACCCAAGAGGCTGAGATGGCAGAACCCCTTGAAACCAGGAATTTGACCTCATTAAGGTCTGTGAAGGACTCTGTGAAGGGAACGAAAAATCAAGGCTTCCTCCCTGAAGTCAGAAAGAGATGGACCAGGGAGTGCAGCCTTGGGATCCCAGCAGCTGGAGGGCTAGCCTCCTCTATGTGCAGAGTTTGAGGCTAGCCCCACAAGACCCTTTCACAAAATAATTAAAAAAAAAGACAAAGCTAAGCTGGGGAGAGGCGGGGGGAGAAAAGATTTGCGAGTTGTACGTCTGGCAAAGGACGTAAGATAGATAAAGGACTCTCAAAACTAGTTTTATAATTGTGGACAACTTTCAGTTGGTTCCAAAGTCAAATAAATCCACAGACAGGATGAGGGACGCCTGGCTACCACCCACAGGCTTCCCTCTACTTCCATCCTTCCCGAGGAAACCAGTCTCCCATTCTTATGACTTGTTGTCATGCCAGGGGAGCAATGCTGAGCACAGCCTCCCTGTGTTGTCTCCTCTGTGCCTTCATTTCCTGTTTTGGGAGGGTAGTGCCGAGCCCTCTTCCCCGGTGGACAGAGCTCCATTGCATTCTCCCCAGCTGACTGCACACTCTCGTTTCTGCTGACGTGACTCTGGAAAAGGCCCTTCGACTTGGAGCCAAACGCTTGTCCTGTCTAGATTCCTTAAGTTCTTCCGTGGCAGAGACAGTCGGAGATGTGGAAGGCCTCTCCCTGTAGCTCCCCCACAGGGCAGGCTGCTCTACCTACCTGTGGGTCTGCCAGCAGCAGGACCCCCTGCAAAGAACAGAGGTGACCCCCTTTTCACGAGGCTGCAAGGTGTCTGCGTTTCTCTCCCCATGAATCGCCTTTCACATCTGCTTCCCTGTACATTCTTTTTTCTAATCTGTTTTTAGAGATTCATTATTTGTCTATGATATAAATTGCAACTATGTTCTCTAAATAAGTCATTTGCTTTATTTGTTTATTTATTTATTTAAGTGTGTGTGAAAAAGGACGCCGTGTGTGTTTGTGTGGGGTCACTTGTGTCCTGTGGGCAGCTCAGAGCCCTCTCCAGGGTTTTACCCTCTGATCCTCATAAGCAGGGCAGCTCCCACTCAAAGTGAAAAGACAGTCACCCCTAATGCAGTTGTTTACACATGGGCCCGGTGATGATAAAAAAAAAAAAAAAATCACCAAGACAAGGTGAAGGATCTGCTGTGCTTTTCTTTCTCTAGGAAAAGCATTTGTTCACCTGAATGGGAAAGAAGGGGCAAAGAAAACACAGGCGTGGGCAAGTGAGGGTTCCCCGGCAGTGACCAGGGACATGACGGGGTTGGGGGACAGTGAGGGCACACGGACACCCATGCACTTTGCCAGTGCGTTTATGGGAGAGGGAAGGAACGTGGGTAGAAGCGACGGCTGCAAGCAGCTGCGTAGGGAGGATGTCCAGGGCGCTGGCACCACGGGCATGTCCAGCTGTGTGAAGTGCATTCAACAGGAATTAACTGTTTTTACTTCCCTGCTCAGAGAGGCATCACGTTTCCCGTCTGGAACATTCCCATCAACAGGCTCCTAGAAGAACGGCTTCCACCACTGTTAACTGCTGTCTACTATACACTTAGACAATGGCATCACTGCTTTGGATTTCAAACTAAGCCCAGAGAAGAGTAACTTTTGGTGTTCAAATAAATAATATTTAGATAGTTGGTAATCATCTGAAGGAAATAACCAGGCTTGCCTAGATTTCAATATATTAAGCAGCAATTTGTGTGTTAGTTGTGTAAGACATAATTAATCTGTTTGCCTTTTACAAACCAATGCTTTTTGAATATGCTTATAGTTTACACATATTATACTTTAAGAATCTCTTTTCAAATGTCTACTTAAATAAAAAAGAAAACATTTATTCCCCCAATTTTTGAACGCTTTTTTCCCCTCCTCAGTTTCTGGACTATTCTGGCACCAAAGGTCACTCTGCTGGCAGTCCATAATGGCTGGCACAGACGCTAGCCATGCATATTTGTGGAATTAAGGAATAAAACTCCGAGACAAGTAGCTCTCCACACAGACTGCCTTTACCTCACACCAAGCACAGAATCGATTCTCAGCGGCAACTGTGAGCCAAACCTTCCTGTCCTCAGATTAGACCACGCAAGCAAGTCCAGAAAACGGATTAGACTCAATCAAAAATAAAAACCTTTGAGCTTCTGGGGGTACTACCAGGAGAAGTAAAGGCACCGTGCAGATCGGAGACCCACGCATTGCCTTCGCCCTTCTGGAACTCGTTCCCACTGTACACACACAGCACACTCACACACACTCACTCACACTCTCACACAATCACACACATACTCACACACACTCACACTCACAGACACACTCACACACACACACACTCACACTCACAGACACAATCACACACACACTCACACACTCACATTCTCACACACACACTCACACACACACTGCACACACAGCACACTCACACGCACACACACTCACTCACACTCACACACTCACACACACTCACACAGACTCACACACATACTCACACTCTCACACACAGACACACTCTCACACTCACACACTCACACGCACACACACTCACACACTCACACACATTCACTCACACACTCACACACAGTCACACTCACACACTAACACACACACACTAACACACATTCACACACACACTCATACACATTCACACACACTCACACTCACACACACTCACTCATATGCACACATTCACACACTAACACACACATTCACTCACACACTCACACACACTCACACACATTCATACACACTCACACATTCACACACACTCACACTCACACACACACACTCACACACTAACACACACTCACAAACACATTCACCAGTCCTTGCTTTCTGCTTCTGATCCATGTCTGCTCATCTTTTTCCCTCTTCAATTCTACTTCTGTTTCTCTTTCTTATTTTAAGAAACCCAACTTATATTTTTATAGTTGGATTTTTTTTTTTTTTTTTTTTTTTTTTTTAAGAACCACTAGGGAGGGAATTTATCTGTGGGCTAAAGAGCCCGGGCCCCACAGTCTGTACCTTGCTTCAGGTCTCCTGCTTCTGGATGCTTATCCAAGGCTTAGGAGCGCGCGCGCACGCACACACACACACACACACACACACACACACACACACACACTCAAAGTAGGTCTTTGATCCTAAAAACCCAGGACTCCCACTGGGAGGAGGGTAAATATTTATCTCTATTTGGTTTTTCAGCTCAGGCCTGGTTTCTGGCTTGCTCAATATCCTATTTGGCCAGAGACCAGTCAGGTCAGGAAAAGATCACTCCAGAGCTCGAGCCGCGGACACATGCGGGAAGAGCCTCCAAATGGTTCCCTTATAAACGTTAGAGGGTCATCTGAGTACACGGCTGCATAACGTGTAGGAGAAAAGACATTTTCTGCCCCTCACAGTGAGAGAAGAAAACCAAATATGGAATACTCACTTATGAATTTCTTCCCATACTCTGACTAAGACAAGAAACAGTCTACAAAGTTCTGTAAGGGCTGCACTTGCTATCGAGTGGCTGGAATAGAGGAAACAGTAAAGGGCTTGAAGTCTCACAGGGCTAGATTTTCAAGTCCTAATTTATCAATCAAGGCTTGTATTCCCAATCTATAAAACCAAAACAAGCTGTGGGGTGCGGGACGAGGGACGCGGGGTGTGGGTATGGGGTACGGGTGTGGGTTCCAGGTGTGGGTGTCGGTTCAGGGCGTGGGTGTGGGGTACAGGTGTGGGTTTGGGGTGTGGGTGTAGGGTATGGGTGTGGGTTTGGGGTGTAGGTGTAGATTCGGGGTGTGGGTATGGGTTCCGGGTGTAGGTTTGGGGTGTGGGTGTGGGGTATGGGGTATGGGTGTGGGCTTGGGGTGTGGGTTCCGGGTGTGGGTGTGGGTTCGGGGTACAGGTGTGGGTTTGGGGTATGGGTTTGGGGTGTGGATGTGGGTTCGGGGTGTGGGTGTGGGGTGTGGGTTCCGGGTGTGGGGTGCAGGATGTGGTGTGCGGCTTAGGAGCCCTCCGCAGATCCCGCTGTCTCTGTAACAGGATCTCAGTAGAAAGACCTGCCTCTGACAACTCTTGTGTATTATCTCACCCATGAATCAGCTTTATCATACACTGGCGGGCCCTGCCTGCTATGTACGGAAATAATACCAGATATCCCACACCACCGCTTTCTGTAGAAACACGAGTTCTGAAAACAGCTCACAGAGGCAGAAGTGTAGAGCCCACACTGTCACCATCACCACCGGAACCCCCTGTCACAGCTCCACCAAAACCATCACCAGTTCCTCTAATGCCATCATCAGGACCATTCCCCCAGACTGACATATCATCTCCATCTTCCAGGCAACCATCACCAGCACTCCTCACACCACAGAGCATCGATCAAGACCTAAGATTGAAAAGGAATGACTAAAGGTAAATCCACTAGGCATAAAGACTTAAAAAAAAAAGGTTTTATTTATTTTTAAGTCAATTGCATAAAATGTGACACCACCTCAGTGTATCCTCAAACACCCTTGCTGTAACAAATGTCAACCAATAAAAGACCTTTCTTACTGTGGGGACCAGGAGGACCCCTGGCAAAAGGCTCCTTGGTGCCCACAGGCATCCCCACTAGAGCTGGGAACCTGGGCCATTTGTTCCCAATGTCCCAATAGGTGGAATCAGAGACTATGGCCACGAGGCGCAGGAAGCAGCCATGGCCTCATGACCAGGGACTGGCTGCATCTCCATGTGACAAACAACTTGCAGCTCACTGGCAGACACCCCAGCAGTCCAACGGGAGGCGCTTTAAAAATAGGTTTCATAGACATTTTGCTGTGTTTTCCTTTGAAGGCATGAAAAAGAATCAAATAACTATTATATTTTTCTAAAGGTCACAAGCTTCTGTCTTAAAAATCAGGCGCTTTCATTTTCTTGCATCCTGAAACTTAACAAGTTACAGATAGTAACAGTTACTGAAACTGTTAATTGCTCCATTTTAAGAGACTTAGAAAAGTAAAAGTCATTTCAGGCTGATACTGTGAGTAACCGGCTAGGCAGCTAGAGGCAAGCTTTACAGCTGGTTGTAAATCCTCAGCCATGAGCCTTTTGCTCTGGCCAACTGCAGCCCTCCCACACAGGCAACAGTGCCTCCTCGGCATCACAAAAGGCCTATTAACTTCCCAATGACTAAGGGGGGGAAACAGCCTTAGCTGAGTACAGAACGGGACCGGAGGCAAAGGGACACTGGGAACTCCAACTCCGAACCTCTGGGCTCGACCTCAAGGTCACAGAGGCCTTCCTCTGAGGCAGCCTGTTTGCTTCACTCATTTAAAACACGCAGGTGGGTGGTGTCTTGGCCAAGTCTCATTGGAGAGTGTTTGTTTAACAAAGATGTGTGCCTCTGACTGAGGTTAGAGATCCCACCTCCTGGGGCAGTGAGGGCTTCCCACCCCTCACAGGCCTTTGACTAGGTGGATCTGCCCTCGTGTGCCCAGGGAAGGCAGACTTGGAAAAGTACAAGTGGCTCGCCTTCCACTCTGCTTCCACCATGCTGTCAACAGGAAGGCGAGTGGGGAAGGCGAAACCAACTCAATAGGAAGACAAAGAATAGTAACCCGAGGAGGCCCACTTCTCTCCTCCTGCCTTCTCTAACGCCTCCCTCTTTGGTCACCTTGTGGCTCCTGCAGCCTTTGCAGCCCTGGTTTCGAAGCCTTACTAACATCTTGGGAAATGCCAGGGCCAAAAATAAAAGATTCTTTGGCTGGGTGTGTCACATAAAACTTAGAGCTGTTCCTGTTAAATGAGAACAGCCATGTTAATTTTGGTGCCATGAAAAACACAGGAAAGTGTTGCTGCCAAATGGACAAGAAAGCGAGGGGTGGGGAGATCGCCAAATGAGAAGCAGTTGTGTTTCAAGACCCGAGAGTGGCTTCGTAGAAACCCAGAGAGTTAGAAAGGAACGAGGAGAAAGTGTCTCTCTCTAATGCCCTGCCTCCAAGCCTGCATCTCCTGGTCCCACCCTTCGCAGAGGCTCTACAACCCTCTCCCATTTATAGATTAGCAAAGCAGTGTATCAACCAGGAAAGTATTCAGAGCGTAAGTTTCTAGATGGATTTGACAGTTGGGTGGAGAGCAGACATGTTGTTGTCTGGCTCCACCTGGGGACTAGGAAATGTTTCCAGCTGTTCCTAAAACCCTCTGAGTCCGTAACTCCAGTGTGTTCCCAGAAAGGTGCTGGGCAGGACACTAGTGATCAGGAAACGGGGCCTCCCGAAGCAATGCATTGTTCTTCCCTGTACCAGACTGACAGCTCTATGCCCATCAGACGAACCGTTTGCAAGGTACAGACAGACCACTAACTTTCCTTTGGGATGCATTAACTCAGCAGACCCTGAACTTTCATTTAAGTCTCAGACACTGGGACAAATGACTGAGGTGTCTGTTTAACCAAAGCTGGCTTGGCTGCCAGGCTCTCCCATCGTCCCTCAGTCCCTGCCTATTACAGGGTGCGGCTGAACTCTGGCGTGCCCTCCCGCCAGCCACTCTTCCCTATATGATCCAACCATTTTTGTCATCCACCCCTTTTTTACCTTTTGCCCCCTTTGCTGCAACACCTGGTCCCCCGCTCTCCCCTCGCCCTCCCCTCCCCCTACTCCTCCCATGGCTCAGGGTCATGCCTACTCCCAGATGTCTGCGTCTCTGGCTGTATTTCCCCTTTTAGTTACAAAAATCAACTTTCTCCTCCAACATTCCTAGGAGCAGTCACTGTCCCTCCTTTCTATTTCCTCTTTCCATCCACTTTCACCAACCTAACACCTAAGATGGCCCTCAGAAGGCATCTGAGGCTGACAGCAGAGGTCCCCTACGTTGCCATAACCCACCTTGCTGACATCTCTGACATATTAGAAACACGTCTTATTTATGACGTTTTCTGTTTCTATAAAAACTTTATGAAACTGCTTCCATTTTGGAACAATGGATTTGGGGGTAACCTATACCTGTGTTCCCGGGCCATGATCACTCATATTTGGATTCAGAACGAACCCTCTCTTCTCCCCTTTGAGGTGGGAACTCTGTTTTCGTATCAACAAGGATAGAGCTGGCTGTGTGTTCAATGATGGATTCTCAGGCGATCATCTTGGGTTTTGAAGAGGTAGGGAATGTGTTGCCAGAGTAAAAAAGATGTCAGAAAAGTAAGGAAAGCTAAAGAGTAAAGACTCTGTGGAACGCTGTTTTAATCGGCCGGGAGTCCCGAACACTGATGCTCTTGCTTTCCTGGAGGCCACTGGGTCTTCGCAGGGCAGGGCAGTTTTTATTTTCATTTCAGCTGAGGATAACTGCAGTGCTGGGCCCTGTTTTCCTCTCCCCGGATTGAACTTCTATTCAGGAAGCTTTGAAACTCAGAATCACACAAAAAGCAAATAACTCTTATCAGCAATGCTGTTCCTGTCTAACAGCCGTGCCTTCCCTCACTCTGCAAATCATGGGGCCGTGCCGTAGGCTGCTCATGTGCTGTGAGCTGGCCATGTTCGAATCAGTGCTATGGGAGTGTCTTCCCTAGGTGGTAATCTTTGTGTCCCAGAGGCCTTTGCAGCTTCAAACCTCTCCAGTTTTGAGTCTTTGTGGTAGCTGCCAGGGCAGAACAGATAACCTTAGATGTCAAGGAAGGTGGCTAGATTTCTGTAGTACTGAAGTTATTATGAAGTTACTGGGGAAACCTCCAAATTTGAAAAGACAGACAGACAGACAGACAGACAGACAGACACACACACACACACACACACACACAGAATCTACCTAAGTCTTTCCTGCCTCTGACGGTCTGTGCTTCCTCCCTCCATTCAATCTGATCTAGAAGCTGGGGAGAAAAGTGACCCCACTGAGGGACGAAGACCCCCAGGGTCCCCAGGCAGGAGGCTGCACGGGATCCCCTAGAGAACCAGACCAGAATCTGAGGACTTGGATTAGAATCCAGCAAGACTCAAACAACTTATAAAAGCAGTTAAACGAAGTGAATTTCCAGGCACACTTGCAGACCAGTATGAAGTCAGGAGTGACTAAGCATGTGTTAATAAGGCAGTCGAGGCCTATAGAGCTGCCATGATCTTTGATGGAAGGCATGCCAGCTGCCCGGCGGTTAAGGTGAGGTAGACAGTTTGGGGAGGGAATGAGATCATGGCCCCGGGGACAAACATTTGCACTGTGGACTCCACAATCAACCGGGGTAGTTGTGCAAGGAGCCGGACAGACACAGGCAACCTCTCCCTCAGTTTCTTCATCTTTAAAACACCCACAATAACAGCCTCTGCCCGGTAGAGATTGAAAGGCCTAAACAGCAGGGCAGGACAGTTAGAGGGAGTTAGGAATCCAGTATCATGGTTTCTGAAGGTAGCTATGGAGATACCTATCTAGCTCTCTGTGCCCAGTTTTAGAGTTTTCAACTTCCAAGCAGTGAAGAGAATCAGAAAACAATGTAGCAGCAAGCAACTGTGATAACCCAGAGAACAAGAAAAGAAAAGAAAAAGAAAGAAAGAAACCCACATTGGTGAGTTGTGCATTGCCTGCTGGGTTAATAATGCCAGAGCAGAGCAGGGAAGGAAGCAGTTAGCAATACAGCTGATACAGTGTGTGTTTATTCAGCATGGTCTTGCCAGCCGCTCTGCTGTGAAGCCAGGCTATGGAGGGGAATAAGGTTAGCAAGAAAAAGGACCCTTTTAATTAACTTTGTCTAAAGAGTCATTTCCCCTGAGCAGAGGCCATGCAAGCGGAAGTCTACTTCACATCATATCAGACAGTCACTTGAAAATACAAGTACAAAAATGACCCTTGTGTGTGCTGGGCACATCCCTTAATAAGATCCAAGGGTGTGGCACACGGGAGGGGGATCTCCACAGGTGACCAGCCTCTCCCTGCTAATGCTTTGTTTTCTTCTGCAGATGAGAGAGGGATCTGCAAGCCAGTCAATATACTTCGGGTGCTAGCTGCAAATAACCTCGAGGGTGTGTTAGGCTGGGAGCATGAGCGCATTGTGTGTGTGTGTGTGTGTGTGTGTGTGTGTGTGTGTGTGTAGTCTGGGGGCCTACAGTGTCTGTTAGTGCCCACAACAGCAGCTGTGCTTTAGAGCTATTAAAAAAGTAATTTGCTACCCCGGTAAGGATATTTTCTGAATTTATTCTCCGATGCCATACCTTATTAAGGTTGAGATATATCACATCTATTGCTTGCCTACCATTGATGTCACTTAAAGAAATTACATTAGTCTGGACAACATGAAGCCATAATGGGGTACGGCAAGTCCCGGTTCTGTGTACTGTCTACAACTGAGTCTGGGAGGATGAGCGTCTGGAACTACTTCAGCCACTCAGCCCCAGCTCCGCCCACTCAGGCTGGTGAGCCTGCAGACTCAGATGCACTGCCTGTTTTCAAAACCCTTTCTTTCCACTTCCTTTTCTGCATCGGGCCTGGCTTGGAATTCAGCTCAAGTCTGAAAAAATTAAAACCATCAAAGTCTCTGTCTTCCCAACCTCTTCCATCTGAGAGAAGGAGGGAGAGGCAGACAGACAAACAGACACAGGGTGAACCTGAAGGCTTGAACATGGTTTCATGCATCACCTCCTGCATTTTCTCTCAACATGGTTAAAGAATATTTTCCTTTATGTTGTCGGATTGGCAATTGGTTTTTCCCCGAGGGTATGAGTACCCACTTACTTGCTCACCCTCGAGAATGAAAGTCAGCCTTCGGGTACCCCAGCTTGTTCTATTCATTTAGCACCAGAGTACCCCCCTAAACAAATAAAACCACAAGTCTAGTCATACAAGTAACACCTACTTCTCTTAAACAGGAAAATAAAGAATATTTCTTAATTACTAATGTTTGCATGACTATGAGTGGTGTACATGGATATATATATCCATGTTTGCATGTGACCACTGTTGGGACTCAGCAGTCTGTGAACCCCGCCTCTGATGGGCGGGACGCCTATGGCCACATAATCTCTACGTCAGGCTTTACCTAGCTGTTCAAGCTTCTACCTGGCTGTGCAGGGGACCCGGTTACGCATGTGCAAGCTCCCCTTTTAAAGCAAGCACGCCAAGCGCACCTCTCTCTTGCTCTTTTGCTCTATCTCTCTCTGGGGCCCCTTCTGTCTTTCTTTCTCTCTCTCCCCGCTTTTTCGGTTGGCCACCAGCTACCCCCCTTTTCCTCTTCCCTCTCTCAATAAACTCCGCGTGGGCGCTGAGTCTCGTGTTTGTGTTTCTTAGGCAATAGCAGCTGCAAAAGAACAACAACCACACTTGTATGTGGAGGCATGAGAAAAGCATGTGCGCACATGTGTGCAAGCCAGAGGCTCAAGTCAGGAGCCTCATCTCTCTTCACCTGATTCAGTGAGGCTGGGTGTGGTGGTTAGTGCTAACAGTAACGACAGAATCTACAGTGGCCTGGGAGATGGGCCTCTGGGCATGCCTATGGGGGATCTTCTTGTTCTAGTAAGTGTGAGGGTGTGCCTGCAGTGGGCATGCTCAGTACCCTCAGTGAGCTGGGAAGCTCTTTTGGAATCATGAGAGGAATCTGGATTCAGTAACTCTTTGCCACAAGGCTTCCCTAGCGTTCCTACACTAACGCATGGCAGTTACTTCTATTTTCTCACCAAAGCTATTATTTCAGACAACTGCTGACATAAGCCACCAATGATAAAACTATCAAGTGTCTCTGTGCTTACTGGAGCAGAGGACGTATTCTGTAGGAGCCTGTCCTATACCCTGGGGTATCTGTGGTCTAATCTGTTCCCCCATGGAAGTCCCAAGAGTGAGGGGTTAGGCAGGACCTCACCTATTGGCAGGCATAGTTGAGAGCTGGACTGGCATATCAGTTCACAGCGTATCCCTCTAGATACGGGACAGAAAGTGTGCCTGCCTGGCTGCCTGGGTCTTTGCACCGCCCACCTTGCCTGTGAGTGGCCTACAGTTCTTTACTGATCAGCCCAAACAACCAACTCGCCAACAGGGTCTACCTGCCCAACAGGGTCTACCTGCCCAACAGGGTCTACCTGCCCAACAGGGTCTACCTGCCCTGCGCACGAGAGGGTGGGGTCACGCCTTCATGTCAGCATGTGCTGGAACTTACCGCATCACATGATAAACACTCTATCCAACAGGAGAGGGCTTGCCTTGCTGGGGGACAGCAGACAGTGGCAGTGACAGGGCAGAGGTCTGGCCTTGTAAGACCCGTGAGAGTGTGGTCCCTCCCGCTTCCACTCAGGAAAGGCGCACTCCCCCAAATCACTCACGAGAAGCGGTCTTGATGCAAACGCATGAGGTCCTTTATATTCCAGTATACTGGGGTCATCAGCCATGGTAGAGGGCTTAGCGACGACCGAACGACCCCTAGCACAGAATTGAGACAGCTTTTATAGGGTTACAACAAAGCCCGCGCATTGTGAACCAATCACCTCGTAGCATCCAGTACAAACCAATTAATTTAAAGCATCCAAGCCCGCTCTTAGACCAGAAAGTCTGCTTTCCCACAGGCTTCTGGGTTTGGCAACACGGCTCATTTCCTGTATCCATTCACTCACAGGCTACCTTAAACATTAAAGTAGGTGACCATCAGCTTGGGATTTAAGACTCCCAGCTTCCTGGGTTTTCTGGAGAATTAGGCTAAATTTTTCCATCCTAACAGCCTCAGCATAAGTTGGTGAAAGCCACAGGGCTGGTCTTGAAAGCAGCTGCAGGGGAGTCTCCCACAGCTGGGTCATGGAAGGGACCTGGGTGTGAGGTCAAATTGCGGTAGAATCCTAGGTCAGAAGCCCAGTTCTGGGGATACTGCTCTCTGGGAAACTCAGTTCATGGAAGTATCTCCGGGTGGGTAGAATTGTGTCAAATTCAGAAAATCATTGCTATCAGGGGCGTGGGGGGGGGTTGTTAATGCACTGTGTCACAAAGACGTCTTCCCATCACAGCTGTGTTCCTTGGACTCATAGCAACCAGGAAGTGAACCACCAAGAGCCAACCAAGGAGGCAGACACAGACAGAAGGGCACCCGTTGCTCACGTTTCCAGTAGAGGCAGCCTCTGAGCTGTTAGCTAAGAACACCCCCCCCCCCATTAAGCTCCAGAGAGCAGAGAGTTAAGGTCGGGCGGGAACATGGATGAAGATCCTCAGGGTCTACATGCTGTGCGCTTTATTAAGCCATCGGCTCCCTCTCCTTTCCATATACGCGGGTCTAAGTGATGCCTCCGTGAGAAGTGTCCGCAGGAATTAGTCATAGCTCAGGGTGAAAAACGACAGAAACCCAGGTCTACTGTCTGCCACACAACCCTCATGTGAGAGCGCAAAGACGTAGGACTGAAATCTCATAGTGTCTCTTAGGAAAACGCCACAGCCTCCTCCCTGTGAAGGTTTTACCCACACCTTCCAGGTGCCACCCCTCCCATCAGCACGCAGCACTGTCTGTCTCATCAACTACGCGCACAATTCTCAGCTGACTGTCAGCTACACCTAGAACATCTCGGGAAGGACTGGTGCCCAGAAGTATGTGGCAAGGCAAGCCAGGCATGGGGGCGCACACACTCTTAACCATCTCAGCACTGGGTGGAAGGCTCGCCTGGGATACATGAGACCATATGACCATATATATATATGACATATATATATATAAAAGGCTGCAATGCAGAACTGCGTGGTGGGCAGAGGCGTGGAAAGATTAAGTGGCTCGTGTCTCCTGGAGGGAGATGGAGGGAGGCTCATCAGCTTTGGGGAGGGCAGGCTGGCCGTCCGTCGCTGACTTTCCCTTGAGCATGGGCACAGAGGAGGTAACCGTTCCCACAGGAGTCAGATTTTGTATCCTCAGTTAATCTGAGACAGTCCAAGTGCTCCTGGCACAGGGATGGACCCGGGAATTCTCCTCACCTCAACTTCCAGCGTGCACAGGTATGGCTGCCAGTGTAACAAGAGAGGCTAGGACACTGACGTCCAGACAGACGCTACAGTGATCTCCACAGGCCATGCAGAAGAGGTCAGGGCAAGGCCTAAAAGGTCTCCCCAGATACCACACTTAGGCCTCCACCTCTAGGGGGCTGCACCTCCCCCCCCCCACCGCACCCCCGCCCCGTAGTTAATAGAATAGGTACAAGGACCAAAGTGTTTAGGTCCAATTTTGTACCGTGCCTAAGGGCCTTTGGCCTGGTTGTTTGAAGCTTTGCAAGGAGGCATCAAAGACCGGGAGAAGTGACTTGAAGCAGGAAGGGCTGATAGGCACTAGGGGGGCAGAGAAAAGAGGGCCATGGGCCCCTCTCAGGAAGAGTCCTGCCTTGCATGTGCTAACCCTCCACCACTGCAAACAGAACCCACAGACCTGATGCCCGCCTGCTGCGGCACATAAAACTTTAGGGACATAATAGCTTCCAGGTGGGCGTGCCCGAAAGAGCACAAAGGTGCTTGGCAGGTCATTTCAAACTGTCCGTCAAGGTCAGAGCACCGCCACCTGCAGGCACAACTTAAAGTCTTCATCTAGTCCCCCCTAGTTCCCTGCTGTTGTCACCGGAGCACAGGCTGAACTGCAGACAAGCCTGACAACTGTTCAAACATCGGTATGCACAGCTTATTACCGTGCACATGGAAGTAACTGAAGGCTAAAACCCAGGGATGGCGGGGAGTCACAACCCTGCAGGAGCCGACAGAAGCGTCCCATCCCATGAATTACTGGCTAGAGGAAGAAGGTCTCCTACTCCTCCTTATGTTCCACTTCAAACACTACTTAGCACTGAGGTCCGCTTATCACGCAGTTAGCTGGAGGTAAGGCATCCTTTCTGAAACTCTTCCTTGAGAGCACAATATACAGATGGCTACTGATGCCTAGGTGCTGAGGGAGTACAAGACAATCCCAGCTTCGTGATCTAACCGATCTTCACTGAAAAGAAAATGTGCCCATTAAATTGCTGAACAAAACTGAATCACTCACCTTAGCCCTGTTCAAAATATTTTCAAAAACATAATTTTTAAAAAACGCTAAAGCTCTAAACCAAGCTGTAGGCTCTTTTAAATCAGCCCTTAATTTCCCAACAGAGAACCAGGCCAGGAGTTGCTCAGCTACAACTTGATGCAGACCCTTGGAGCAAGGCCATCTAGGCAGGAAGCTGGCAGAGACCACCCTTGGGGAGTCTTCCTGAAGATGGCAGGCTGTGGGGGAGGAGGCAGGGAGCTACCTTCCCAGGTTCACCTTACTTGGCAGAGACGCCCCCACATACTCCCACCACCGAGGAAGTCATTTCACATTCCCAAATCTGTTCAGCCAGGTCTAAGTGGGGGGTCCAGGCAGCTGCAGTAATCCCAGGGCACAAAGCACACTGCTGGCTGAAGGCAGAAGCCCACAGGATTGACTGTGATGATCATTTTTCTCATCCTTCAAATGCGTTTATTTTTTGTGCTTTGTAGTGCCCTTAATATACACACAAACACCACATGAAGTGTATACAAATCTGTATTTTTGTTTGTGAGCCTAGCCTTGAACGGCTGAGCCATCTCTCCAGCCCATGCATACAACTTTATATAAATAAGCATGGGTGCACAGAGCAGGGAATTGGAAGTATGAGGCTTTCAAGTATTAAACTCCTTCTGGTCAAGAGTCTCTGGCCTAGGTCAAGACCTAGTACTCCTGTTGGGATGGTCAATCACTTGGCCATGGGCTCACCCTTAGGAAGCCAGGCTCACCCCTAGCCATGGGCAGAAACTTTTTCCTTTAAGGAGGTACAGTACTTTTCCTTCTTCCCAGGATGACCCGCCCCCCCCCCCAAAGCCCGGCAGCCATGAGATTTGCCTGGGTCTACCCATGGCTCTGAGTTTGGACTAAAATTCTTCCTTTTTCCCTTTCTGTATCTTTGTTTCAGAACCTAAGCGCGCCTTTCCTGGTTCTTTGGGCTCCTTGCTCTTTCTCTGAAGCTCCCCTCCCCACCACGTGGCGACCTCCACGCCAGAAACTGGAACAGCATGACTTTCCCTGCTCTCCATCCTCCTCTCCAGCTACAGAGACTTGCCTGCTCTGAGGGGTTTTCTTTAAAATTAAGAGATTTGTCCTTGAACTTCTATTTAAATCCATTCTCAGATTCTCTTATTAACAGACTAAACACCTCAAGAGGGAGCAGGACTTTTCCAGTGTCCCTGCTAGAAGTGGCTGATATCTGAAAGGGAAGGACTTCAGTGGCCTCCTTGATACTGACAGAAAAGGGGGAATTCTGCAGCTGGCTGTACACTGGAGTTCCAGGTTTCTATGAACAGAATCATTTCCAAAGAGTGGTCTGACACTGGTTTGAGTCTATGAGTGTCCCATGAAGTAAATGTGTATCTCTGAGCACCGTGGTGGGGCAACCCGGCTGCTCAGCTGGGGAGAAGGAGTCTTTATCTTTGACAGGCAGATGCAACAGGATATTAAGTCAGATGACAAGAGTATTAAAGGCTTTCCTGGGTGCTCCCTAGTAAAGAAACTCCCCTTAACTCGGTGGAACCCAGGTATTTCCTAAACTGATTAACTTGCAACACCTGACCCCACCCCCACTCCCGCCTCTGAATTACTTACATTCCACAAAACCAGTCTCCTCAAAGTTGCAAAGTTACTGACCAAGCTTGTGGGCTCACACTTCCTTGAGGCCACAGCATCGCCAGCATTCATCACATGTGTCCACTGATAAGTGTTTACTGAGAGAATTCTAGCCATTGATCACCCATCCTGTCCCAGCTGCCAGCTTTGGTGGGACAAGTGTGAAAAACTCTACAACTACAACAAACTTGCTCCTAAATGGAAACACTGTCATTCACCTCTCAGGATGCCCTTACAGAGGAAACTGACTCAAGAGCTACAGTGTTCCAACTTCTGTTCCTGGCAATTCAGCCAGGCCGCCTCCAGGTACAAAGTTGCCAAGCCTACAGGAGCAGCTCCCTGTTAACCAGAGAGTCCAACTATCACCTACACTGTCTTAGAATGGAGTCTCAAGATTCCTATTTTGTAGTGTGAAGAGGGGAAGTAATTCTTTGTAGTGTGAAGAGGGGAAGTAATTCTTAGCAAGCTAACTGGGGAAGATGGAGTACAGATCTGGTCTGTTCAATGGAGTCACCTCTACAATGAACACAGGATGGGGCCAGATGTGTCTCTTCAATTCCAGCACAGAGGCAGAGGTAGGTGGATCTTTGTGAGTCTGAGATAAGCCTGGTCTATAAACAGAGTTCCAGACCAGTCAGATAATGAAACCATGGAAAGAGAGAGGGAGAGGGAGGGAGAGAGGAGGGAAGGAGAGATGTGGATGGGGGTGGGGGGGTGGAGGGTGGGGGGGTGGGAGAGATTCAGAGATTCAAGGAGACAAAGAGACGGGAGACAGAGACAAAGCAAGCATGGGTAGTTACCAAGAAGCAGAAGATATGCTACTCTGAGCTCTACTCTGGGGTAAAATTGGGATTCATTTTACCACTGAACCCTCAAATGTTAGCTCCTATCCATTGCCTTCCATGGCTCTCTATCCAGAGAGCACAGTAGTGAGAGCTCAGTGGAGAGGTAAAGAGGGCTTTCCCTCCAAGGGCAAAATGACAAGGGGGTGGCGACTAGCCACATCAGGGTCCAGGACTGGAAGAGATTAGCTGTCTACGATGACATCAAACAAGAAAGATGGTTGCAAACACAGGAAGAGGGAGGTTTTTTTTTTTAACGGTCTGGCAAGGTCTCTTGAAGGATAGCTGTAGTGGTTCTCTGAAGGTAGCTCTGTCAGCCCCCCCCCCTCTCTCTCTCTCTCTCTCTCTGTGTGTGTGTGTGTGTGTGTGTGTGTGTGTGTGTGTGAACAGTTCAAAGAAATGAAGCACTTAAGAGCAATCTTCCCTTCCAGAGGGTGAGAGATCACGGCACCTCGATGATGAAATGCTACTTGTGGATCTGACAAGCAGTACAGTTGCTCCTGGCAGGAAGATTCTAGAGGAGCAAAAGCCACATGTTCCATTCACCCTGTCTGGCTCTGCACAACCCACCTCAAAGCCAGCCCACTGTGAGCGACATTCGTTATCACTCTCCCCAGAAGCAACGTACTCACTCTCAGACACTTACACCAGTGCCTGGACCCCAAACTTAATACAAACCCCTGCCCAACTTAATACAAACTGGTTGTTGTCAAAACCACAGTTTCTTAAACATCGTAACTGGATTTGGGGGTCCACAAAAGTTTGGCGCCAGTGTAATGCGTCTGAACCTAAACCAGTTTGGCTCAAATCCAACCGTGCTGACGCTGGATTGGACGTGCTGGCAGCAGCTGCCTGCATTGCGTCCCATGCTCGTAGCAGCCGTGGTTCTGAACACGCACAGCACTCTGCATCGCTGCCGGCAGGCAGTTCCAAACACTCCTCACAGATTTGCAGCTGCTGAACATTTACCAACCCTGGGGTTTTCACTGTGCACACACGGTTTTCTGCTTTTGTGGAAACGCAAAGGTTTGGTCTCAGGAAGTAAAGTATTTTCCTGTCGTGCCTCGGCATGAAGCACCAAATCAGTGTCTATGGGTTGATTGTATTGTGCTAGAACGTTTCATTTTTAGTAACGCTTGCATTGTTGATTTGAGTTTCATTTTTTTTAAAGTCATAAAATGAATTTGATCACTAGAATTAGGGCAGAATGTCTATTTTTGAGCTGGCTGTAAAATACTCTTGCCATTTGTACCATATTTGCTTGAATCAGCGTGTTCTGGATGCTGAGGACGATAACGTCAAAATATCAATCAATTTTGAAAAACACCGAAGATTCCCCATACCCTGCAGGGTCGAATATTCAGCTGGGATTTACCTGCCTGTGTAAAAATAAACAAGCATATCCCTCTCACTAATGTGCAAATTAGGCTTTAGTAAATGGTATAATGAGGAACTGTTACAACGCATTTCTTTACTATTCATCAGTAAACGTTTGGCCTGTGCACAAAGTTTACATTTACAGTTTTCATATAAAAGTTTCTTGAAGAAAGGGCTTGTGAGTGGAAAAGCTTAGGACGCCCACCCTGGCCAAGGCCAGCAAGCCCACCGCAGCCAGGGGGCTTTCTGAGCCCCACAAAAATGTCACTTTATGAATAACAGTTACTGTTTTAGGGAAAGAAAAGTGGAAAGCAGAACCTGTTAGAAGCCCGCTTGTGAGACGGAAGAGGGGCGAAGTCAGTGAACTCCTTCGTGGAAACAGAGGTCAACCACGAAATGAAGAGGACACAAAAGGGCATCGGAGGGGACACGAGGCCGCGCACAGCCCCCAGGACGGCTCAGCTTTACAGCCATGCCAGCGGTGCAGAAAAGGAAGGGGTCTGGTGCTCGGCCCCCACCCTCACCCTCCTGTGCGGCAGGCTCAGTGGACGGGGATGCTCATCCAAGTGTTTGGGTTCTTAAAAGAAACAACCCATGAAGAATTTGAGACGCTATTAAAAATCTGAGGGGGGAAAAATCCAAGCTCAAAACAAAACCTACACACAAACCCCAAATATGCAGCTCGTGAGGGAGAGGGGAGCAGAGTGGGCGGACGCGCGCTAGGGAACAGGTACCAGCTTGTCCCGGGGCACCCACTCCGGAGGGAAGAACCGCTGTGGGCACACCCCTTGGCACCGAGAGGACTGCTTAGGAGTGTGGCGGTTTGGGTTTAGGGGGATTAAAAATTCAAGTGTAAGCTAGCAAAAAAAAAAAAAAAAAAAAAAAAAACAATGGAGGAAAGACTTTCAAAGCTGCGAAACTTTAACTTTAACCACTTAAGATAATGACAGAAACCTATGACTGCTTCCTCCCTGTCAGAAAGGAGCCCCGTCAGAAGGCTGGAAACAACAGGCCCTTTGTAGCAGCCTGTTGTGCTTTCTTTGCTTATTCTATTACGAATTGGCTGGGAGATAAGAACAAACAAGACAACACCCCACCCTGTCTAACTCCAGGGGGAGGGGTGGGGCAAACCGGCTCCTGTCATTCCTGGGCATGTGTCTGCAAGGCACCTATCTGCAGCTGAGGTACTTAGGGAAACTCTGCATGCAGAGTCAGGAGCCAGGATAAGCTTGCAGAGGTTTCTATTGCACAACCCACTCTTTTAAGAACAGGCTGTTGTAATAAGGGGCTTTACGGTATTTCTCCACCGTGAAGAACATTGGGAATATTTGAGTAATTATTTCTCTAAACTCTTTGTCAACATTATTTTTTTTTAATAAGGAAAAAAAAAGCCTTAAAAATGTAGGTGAGCAAACATATATACGCCCAGCTCCCTCACCCCCACCCCACCCCCCTCCACATGAGCTCCTCCAGTACAAGCAAGAAATCACCAACCGCACCAGGTAAAGAAAATGTCGTCATGGGGTCATCTTTCTCCCCTGGCACGGGTAGCCTCTAGCCTGAGTGCCAGTTCCAAAAATGGAGACTCTGTTCAAGGACAGCAGCTGCTAAGCCCTGGGGCTCCAGCTAGCAGGTCACGAGACAGCACAGCGCCCGTGACCCCGAGACAAAGCTGACCTCTGTGGCTCCCGTGACCTCTCGCAGGCTCTGCTGGCGTTCGCCCACCCCGAGGAAACTGCCCCCCTGCTCTGCAGTCTTAGTGTGCTTGGTCTCGTTTCTTCAGAGCACGCCTCTCCACTTGTGTGCATTCTGTTTTTCTCCCGGACCATACGACGCTGCCCCAGAGGAACAGGGTTCTCCTTAACCTCGACTGCCCCTGGCAGACCTGGCGATTTAAGACCGCAAAGTGCTTGACACAGGAGCAGCAAGACTGAGTAGACACACACAAGCTGGGAAGCCAGCGGGAAGCGATCGAGCAGAGTCTGCCACTACCTCAGCCAGGCATAGTTAGGGCCTTTACTTCCCCCACTCCCTACTCCTCCCCTCCACTCCTCCCCTCTCTTCCCCTCCTCCTCCCCTCCCCTCCTCCCTTCCCCTTCCTCCCTCCCCTCCCCCTCCCTTCCTCCCCTCTCCTCCCCCCTCCCCTTCTCCCCCTCCTCCCCTCCCATCCTCCTTCCTCTCCAGTTTTCCCAGTTGGGCAGACGTAAGACTGAGTAGTGCACAGTGGGTCACAGGATTCTCGAAAGTACCACGGAATGGGGCGGGGACCGTGGGCCTTAGCAAGGTGGTCCTGCTTGTGACAGAACGGTAAAGCAAAGGCGTCACTGGGACCTGCAGAGAGACAAAAGTGACCTGGACACGCACAGGGCCGGTGTTCATGAATCCCATTCTGGGCTTCTGCTCCACGGATGTTACTGCTGAGAGCAGAGAGCACACGAGTGACCAGCAGTGCTTTGCATATACTTCTCAGTTGTTAGGATGGAAAAATTGAGCCTAACTCCCCAGTGACCCCAGGAAGCTGGGAGTCTTACGTCCCAAGCTGACAGTCACCTACTTTAATGTTTACGACCCTGTGAGTGAATGAACACAGGAAATGAGCCGTGTCGCCACACCCAGAAGCCTGTGTGAAAGCAGACTTCCTGGGCTAAGCGCGGGCTTGGATAGTTTAAATTAATTGGTCCACACTGGATGCTACGAGGTGATTGGTTCACGATGCACGGGCTTTGTTGTAACCCTACAAAAGCTGTCTCAATTCTGTACTGGGGTCGCTCAGCCCTCTACCCTGCATGATGTATGGCTGATGGCCCCAGTGCACTGGAACATAAAGGACCTCATGCGTTTGCATCAAGACCGCTTCTCGTGAGTGATTTGGGGGGGCGCCTTTCCTGAGTGGGAGCACGAGGGACCAGGCTCTCGTGGGTCTTACACAGTGACGGGAGTTAGACTGGACACTCCATCTCAAGGTGAGGTCATAACAAACATGGCAGCATAGTAATCGCAACGGCGGGGAGAGCTCTGTGCACAAAGGGGACTCACTCAGGACGCACTCAAAATGGGGCATCACAGTACTCACGTCATGACCAGCAGACCCCATGTTCACAGAAGGGGGAAGTTAAAGGAAGCAGAACCAGAAAGCCCACAGGTCCCAAATGAGCAAAGCATTGGATGGAGCCGGCCATGGGGACCCAAATGCAAACTGGCAGGTCTCCTCAGTCATACTAGATAGAGCAGTGGTCCTCAACTTGCGAGCCGTGACCCCTTTAAGGTCAAAGGACCTTCCCGGGGGTCACCTAAGACCATCTGCATATCAGATATTTATATTATGATCTATGATATAGCAACATTGCAGTTATGGAGTAAAAAGGAGACAGTTCTATGGTTGGGGGTCACCAGTACACGGAGAATTGTATCATCGGGCCGGTCCCAGCATTCGGAAAGTTGAGTATGAACGGCTGGACTAAGAGTAAAAGCATCTTCCCCTTTGAACAGTGACGGAGAAAGGTGCTGAGACAGAGGGAGGGCCAGCTGGTCAGCTCTGGTGTTTGCAGTGAAAGGTGGCAGAACAACACAATAGAATACGGAGAAGCACTTGCTAAAAGACCTACAAAGCACTTTTGTTAGAAATGAGCCCAATTCCAGGCCACTGTTTGTGTACTGTTCACCTTTCTGCGAATAGATTATCATGCTTTAAAAAGTTGCAAAAACATGTTTTCCTCACTTCACTGAAGTTACCTATTTGGCTCAAGAGGAGAGTTAAGCATTTCATACAGACTACAAAGAGTAATGTTTAAAACTCTGGTGTCATCCAAACGTTTTTAAAAACCCTTTAACACAGTTAATGATTTGCCTGCTTTTGTTCATGCGGGAATGCTGAATGCTGTTTGCCAAAGAAGAATGCTGAAATGGTACTCATTATAATTAAAACCTAACTGCTAAAGAAGCCCAGAGCTATGGATTTTATGATCCTGCTACGTGTTTGTTTATAAACAGGGACGCTGGAAAGAGTCAGTTAATTTACCAGGAAGTCCTTTGATTTCCCAGCATACTGTAATGACCAGGACATGGTGAGTTTTGGTGCATAGGTCTCTCGTAATGGCATCTCATGGTTTGGAGACTTTCCCTATCCCTGTGTGGGGCACAGAGTTGACCCCCACACATGCCACTTTTGCTGCGGTAGAGCCTTGAGCACAGATAAAGCAGTAGGGCCCCAGGACCCAGACTCAGCTGCATGTGGCCCAAGGGATAGGGAGCTGTAGGGACAAGCTCAGTAAGTGGAATAAATTTAAGTTGGAGTTTGGAAAACAGGAGCCCCACACCCAATTCTGCATTCCACCTGGGAGTAGACACCGTGACCACCCTTCCACAGTTCAAATGCAAAGAAAAGTAAGTACAGGAAGCAGCTTAGCCATTTCCTGTCTAATGAGGAAAGGTGCATGGGCTGGGGGTAGGCTGGGGGTGGGCTGGGGTGGGAGGTGCTACTTGAGAACTGTGCAGCTCTGTCCTGAGGCTTGACAGCTCTGTCCTTAGCATCTCCTTGCTGCTAAGTTGTTAGCACCACTCCAATTTTGATGTCTGTGCCCAGCACCATTTGGCCTTCAGGCACTTAGGCTTCTTGTTTTTAAAAATACAGCATTAGACATGTCTAAATCACCTTAAATATCTCAAAAAGCAGAAACCTTACTGTTGGCCTGCTTGGGCATGCAGACTCGGAAAGAGAAGCTTACAGAATGGCCCGTGGGCCAGCACATTCTAGCTCTGGCAGAGGAGGAGCTATCAAGAGGTTCTGTGCATGAAAAATACTCGGCCTCTGGTTCCCCCAGGCTAGAACATGGACTCTAAGCAAATATGCTCTGGAAAACAACACTCATAAAGTGCTGAAACCTTTCAAATAAATGTGGCCCCTCAAAACCATACACAAATAAATGAGAAGCATTTAATGAACAACCCTTTCTTCACCAGTAACTGCTTAAATTAAGTCCAGGAAACTCTTCAAAGGGACCAAAGAGGTACCCTTGTTAAGACAAACTCCATATATAGACATCAAGACAATTACATGATGCACACAACCAAACATATATAATTATCCTAGTTTCCACATTCCCATTATCTTCATAAATACAGGATAAAAATCAGTCTACGTGATTTTCTAAAAACTGCTCAAGGATTACATCAAGGCAGCCATCCCTTAAAAAGTGTTTGCATGTGTGTGTGTGTGTGTGTGTGTGTGTGTGTGTGTGTGTGTATGTGTGTGTGTGTGTGTGTGTGTGTGTGTGTGTGTGTGTGTGTGTGTGTGTAAGATCAAAAGCAAATGTTCTGGTCAGTTCTTTTTTACTCAAGGGTTTTACCAAGACCGTGTACGGTTATTTTTTGGGAAAACACCACAAGTGACAGCTGTACAAAAGCATGGAAATTAATTGGCAAAAGGAATTTCCTTGACTAATGGGGAAAAACTCAAAGCCACATGTTTGATGAGCTCCTTTTCCCATCCCTAGTCAAGCACAGTCCCTGAGAGTGATTAGGATTTGCAGACAGAAGCATAGACGTCCACCCGCCATCTTCCTCGGTGGGATAGAACCACTCTCCCATCACTTTGTAGGGGACGGCGGGACTGATGGGTGTGGCTGTGATTGATATGGGGTAAAGGCTTGTAAGTCTCCATTTTCTGTTGGGATCAAACGGAGGCACGGTAAGAACACTTCATTTACTATATTAAAAACAGGAACGAGTCTCTATACCCCTCCCCCACGGTAAGCCATCTGCTTTCAGCTGTTTTTCCAGCATCGAAGATGGATTTATGTTCGCTCTGACACAGGGCTCTAAAGTTGTTGCCTTGTGACCAGTGGTGAGAATGGATGAGGCAGCTGGTCAGGATTAGTCCAGCAGCTGTGGCCCTGAGACTAGGTTTTGTTACTGTGTGTGGAGCCTGACGCCATGACCTTGGACTCATTAACAGCAAGCTCTCATCACCCAAGCTAACAGCCACTGAGTAACCATGACCCCACATACATCACTCTGGGGTTCAGTGTATTCCCAGTCCCGGCTACGATACCTATAGGTTCACCGGAACAGTGTGGGGAGGAGGGTGTACTTGAAAACAATCCCCTGAGGTTATGCGTATAACAGATCCAAGAGTGAACAAGGAACACCCCAACCCCACTTCCTTCCATCCTAAGCAAATAAAACGGCTGACAGAGTTTAAGAAAAAACGTTCACCTAGTGGTGCCCAGACTTCTGACGCGCGCACGTGTTCCACACGCCACGCTGACAGGCATACCTGGCCATCCCCAGGCTGGGAAAGTTGGCAGGGACAATGAGTATGTCCAGCCTGGAGAAAGGGTGTGTTCCCAGGACAGAGTACGCAGCTGAGAGGCAGGGAGGGACCAGCCACAGCAGGGCCTCGTGGCAGGCATCTTCGAGGCACAGGGGGGCGAACACCCGATGAGGAATGATCTCCTGGGTGGCAGCAGAAGCATTCTGGAATCGGCAGGGGTATTCTACATGACTGCAGCGGCCAGCATACCTGGAAGGACACACACACACACTCACGAAAAGATGTAGACGACGTTGAGAAGACAGCGCTTTAAACAGGCGAATTGGCAAAGGCAGTTCGTTCATCTCAATTATTGGCTTGTCTGCCTTGGGACAGCAGTGAAAAAAAAAATCAAAATATTTATCGATGTGCTTGAACTGACTTCAGTCTAAGCTACATGAAAGCAAAAAGACCCTGTTTTAGAACTAATGGGATGGGGTGGGGTGGGGAGGGGGAGAATTTAGAACAAGAAAACTACCTTCCACCCAGATTAGAGCAAATTCTACCCTCAGTAATGTTGCTTTCAAATGTTACCATGGAAAAACTGTCCAAATAATTGACAATTCTTAGACAGGGAGCAACACAGTATCCATTTTATTTATTTAATTTCCATTGTTTGAGACCTCATGTAACCCAGGTAGCCTTGAACTCCTGTCTCTTCTGCATCTACCTCTCAAGTGCTGGGATTACAGGCCGAGCCACTTTGTACCTGGTGCTAAGCAAACTAATGATTCCATTCTGGAGTATCCTACAGTAAATGGTTTGGGATGAGGTAGGACAGGACAGTTAAAGGCACAGCTTTCAGAAACACACAAGCAATCCTATCTAGAAACAACCTAGGCATCCTTCACCGAACATCAGAAGCTGCTGAGAGACAGAGGCACTTGCCAGCGTTTTCTCCACTACACCTTTTTGGGTGTTTGATACGGGGTCACCTTCAGCCGAGAACGGCCTTGATCTCCCGATCGTCCTGCCTCTCTCTGCCTCTCGTGTGTTGCAATTACTGGCATATGCCTGATTTATATGGTGTTGGGACTCGAACCCAGGGCTTCCTGCATACTGGGCAAGTCTCCAGTTCCTTTCCAATGAGCTTTCGGTATAAATTTAATGAAATCAGCCTTCCATGGGAGCAAGACCCTGAGTGCAGTCGGCACCACCTGGCCAGTTACTCCCTGAAAGAGAAAGGCGGAGTGGAAAGAAAATTCCTAGGGCCTGACTCATGGGCCTCAAGAGAACTTACATACCCAGGGAAACCAACAGCAAAGGGAATTCTATCTTTTCATCTGTTAACATGTCCTCGATTCAGACACAATGGAAAACCCCAGTAACTTTAAATTGCAGATTATAATTCGAGCTGTGGGCGCTCCTGTGATTTCACCACCAATACTGCAGGATCTCCAAGCGCCTGCTGCCTCAATTTGGGCACGTTGCAACAATAATTCCTCTTTAGATTTATGAAGTATCTGCCACCCGCCTTGGGCGTGTGATCAAGAGACCCACACAGCTATGTAAACAAGCCTTATCCCCCAGCACTGGGCTTCAAGACCAGGTTACATTTGAGGGTGGGGCAGAAAAGTGGGACCAGTAAAAACTGCCAGGACAGGGTGACAGCAGGACCATAGTTACTGACACTGAACTTGAGTCAGAGTGCTGGGCTGGTAATGTCACCACGCACACCTTGAGGGGAGACAGTGCCAAGGTGTCTGCTTGTGAGCATCCGACATCTACCTAACGGTGACAAACAGAAGCCCCTGGTAAGCCTCTGTGGGAGTTTTTAAAACTATATTCACACAGGGAAACAATGTCCTGTTGTGTTTTAAGCTCACATACTTGCTACTGAAGAACTTTTGCAAAATAACAATGGTGGCATATGCCTGCCTGTGAGTGTACAACCAACACCTGGAAGGTAGAGACAGAAGAATCAGGAGTTCAAGGGTGGAGTGTGGGTTACATGAGACCCTGCCTCAAAAAAAAAAAAAAAAAACACCTTTTTGGAAGGCTTTCGGAAGCCAAGTGGGGCAACAGGGCACCCTGGGGAGGCTGGGGCAGGAGTGCTGTGGATCTGCCACCAAGCCCAGCTGGAGCTGTACACCAAGACCCTATCTCAAAATCCTCAAGAGGGGCCGTCAAAGCATGCTACCTTAAGCTGGGACTCTCTGGACAGAGCAGGGGAGTAAGTTCAAGGACCAAGCGCCATATAGTAGCAGTACAGAAAGGCATTCTGTCTAGAAACTGCCTATTTCCATGGATCGAGATTATGTCTTAACACCTAAGAAAACCAGAGCTCAAGGAGCAGAGTGAAGATGGCAAAAGTACACCAAACAACACTGTTTGTTTAAGGTAAAAGATAAATTATTTTCTTTCCAGGTATACTTGACACTCACCAAACTAATGAAGGCGATTACTACCATATACATGACTTAATACCATTTCCATGAAACTCACACAGTCGAGCTGCAAGCAGACTAGTCAGTGAGGCTCCTGGCAGGGCAGAAGTGCTCGAGGCTGCCCCTGTGGGCCCCTGTGTAAGGACCAGTGCAGTGCGCCTGGCCTTGGGTGGCTATGACTCAGGTCAGCTGTGGCCAAGGCCAGGACGTCTCCTTGGTCTCACCCATGTGGCAGATTAGGGAGGGTAGGAGGGGACTCTGAGACAGGACGTCCTCAGTCAGGGTGTGTGCACAGTGGATGTCAGTCACATCCTGACATGCTTCCCAGGGTTTCCTCCTGCAAAGGTGACTCTGGATGCTCCCTTCCGGGCCGGCCCGTTCCTGCAGCAGCTAAGGGGGTGCAGGGCGGGCTTGTGTAATTGACAGTTAGCACAGACCCAGTAGCAGCTGGAGGTCTTTCCCTTCCTTTCATGGTGGCTCTCCCTCGGCATTTCCCCACCCTGCGCTCCTTTCTGCAGACTGAGTCATCTCAGCAGCTTTAACATGGCGCCAGTTTTTCAATGCCTTTAATCACCTTCCTTGTGTCCTGCTGGAGGGTATCCAGGCTCCCGTGCCAAGCTTAAGCTGTGTGACCCAAGGTGAAGGCCTGAGAGGTTAAACACGAGGCAAGACTCTCCTGTGGCTAGAACAAATAAAACTGATGCATGTTGGACTGTCTGTCTGTCTATCTTTAGCCTATGGGTGTACTAACATTTTCATCATTTTCATTACAAGTGCACTGGAAGAGTGTCCCTCCACCCCACTCCAATTTAGCTCCTGTGAAGAGGGATTAAGATTTCAGTGACCTGCTCCAAATGATATAACAGACTTTGAAGATCCCCCCAAGGAAGGCCTCACGCTCCCTGGGGAGCAGAAAGGGGATGGGATGGCAGTTGGTGGAGGGCAGGGGAGGAAGGGAGGGAGAGGGAACTGGGATTGACATGTAAAACAAGCTTGATTCTAATTGAAAAAAAAAAAAAATCTGTGACCAATTCTGGGGCTAAATTTCTAGAACCCAGATAAGCTCTTGGGCAAGCGAGAGCCATGGTATGTAAGGCTCCTGTAAACATTAGACTGGCATGAAAGAGACTGTGGGAATGAGGGCTGTGAAGGCAGGCCTCATCCTGTGTGAGCATGGCCAGAGACACCCACAGGGTATGGTGGCAGCACAGACCCGCTCAACCCATGGAGCCAGGGATGGCCTAGGAGGCACGATGGCATGACAGAATTAAAACTCTAAGCTGATGCTTTATTAGCTGGGTGTTTCTGCTGGGCAGGCAGGCAGGTAAACAGGGAAACTTCACTGTCAGTCACAGGGGAAAGTATGGAGGAGTTCATCCCACAACAGCACCGCCCTTCAACCCTTGCACGACAAACCCCTGGGCGCTTTCCAACAGAGCAACAAGCTCCCTGAGTTTCCCGGGTTGGCTGGCCTCTGGGGGCCTGCTTGTCCAACGAGGATTTTCTGGGGTCTGCTGCCTGGCCGATGGTACCCTGAGCATCAGTACGGCAGTGGACCTGGCTGGTAACTGGCAGGAAGTGTTAGGAAGCCTGGTACCCAGGTACTCTCTCAGGTTGACTTGTCAGTGACCAGATCTCTGCCCTCATTTCCTTCTCTATGCTCTTCAGCTGGTTCCAAACACGCAAGGCCGAAGGGGAAAGGGATTTACCTTCCCCAGGCCCCAACAGCGACTTCGCAGCTTCCTTTTTCTCCGTTCCCCCACCTGACCTGGCCATCCTCTCTTCTTCACCATGGCAGAGCCAAATGAAAAGGGCCTCCAATTGGTCTGAGCAAAGTCCCCAGCCCAGCCTCATCGCTTGGCCTTCATCTCCTGATGGTCACCTAGAGCTGAGACTACAGGTGAACCAGAGAACTTCTTCAGCATCAAGAACTCACGGACAGAGTCTTCATTGTGGAGAAGTGCGTGGGGGCCTGCTATAGCACCATATCCAGGCAATAAGGACCGCATTCTCGGGCTCAAGGGAACCTCGGCTTGTGTGTTCTTCTTCAAGAATTATACTTATTTTGTGTGCATGACAACAAGGGCTTCATGCAAAGGTCAGAGAATAACTCAAAAGGTAGCTCTCTCCTTCCAGTATGTGGGTTCTGGGGACTGAACCCAAGCCATTAGGCACGATGACAGGAGCCTCTCCGCTGAGCCATCTTGTCCGCCTCAACCGCTGCTTCCCTGAGGATACTCTCTCAGTCGAGGGGGTGACTCCAGGTGGGTTCTGAGGTGGCTCAGTTGCCACAGTCTCTAGGAAAGAGTCCAAGTCACTGCTCTGGAGAGCAGACAATGTGTGAACGAATCTCGGTTCTGTTTCTCGGTTGGTAGGGAAATAAGCAAACCATCGTCCTAGCTCCTTTATCCTCATCTGTAATTGAGAGCGACGGAGGCAATGCGTCTTATGGGTGACAGACAGCCAATGGCTTCTGTGAGGGTTCAGGATCGGCCAGGGTTCTCTACAGTCACCATACAGTCTTGCTCATACCCGGCTGCCTGTCTTCCTCACTCTCACATATTTACAATCACACAATGAAGTCTGCTGTGTGGTTCCCCAGCAAGGGAAGGTGACACTGCAGTCTCGCTTGCCATTAGGTACTCCCACAGGAAGCAGTATGCCACTGCTGTCCATAATTACCTTCTCCTGAGAGGATGCGAATAGCACCCAGTCCTTCCTGAGCCATTAGGAAAGACACTCCTAAACTGACGTGTTAGTGAGCATAGAAAATCCTTCTATGCTGCCCAACGGGCATAATGCAGGCATTAAGATGTGCTTGTCAGAGGAGAGACGGCCTGGCGTCAGCTCCTGAAGGCACCACCATAGCCACCGTGAAAAGAATGAAAGCACCAGCACAAGAAAAGAAACCAAAGAAGACACATCAGTGTCCATTGCTTTTCTTTTTCTGTTTTGTTTGTTTGAGACAAAGGTCTCATTCAGGACTGGCCTTGAACTTGCCACGTATTCGAGGGTGGCATTAACTTCTTCCCCAGATGCCTCTACCTCCTAAGTGCTAGGATGACATGTTTAGACCACCACGCCTAGTTTATGTGATGGTGGAGGTGGAAGCCAAGGCTTCATGCTTGGTAAGACTCTCTACAACAAGGCTGCGTCCCTCTCACTCTTGCTGTTATTACAAAGTTGAAATGTGTGAAATCTGCACCATTCTGCTGGATTGTGTCTATGCAGTAGCCTACACAGATTTCTAAGAAGTTGAAGCTGATTTCTCTGTGTCCAGAAAAAAAAGCAAAAGCAAAGGAAAAGGTGAACAGGCCTTGACTCTCATGAATGCCTTAACCCAATGGCTATGTGAGTTTCTCTGTGACCCATGCTCCTAGAGACCAGTGAGCACCACAGAAGAGGCTGCCCCACAACCAACACGGACAGCAGGACCAGAGCGACCAGAGCGGTCAGTGCCCTCCACGGGGGCACTAGATGAGGTCTTCACTGCGTCCTTCCCTCACCTCCTCCTTCCCTCACCGCCTCCTTCCCTCACTGCCTCCATCCCTCACCTCCTTCCCTCGCCGCCTCCTTCCCTCACCACCTCTTTCCCTCACCACCTCCTTCCCTCACCTCCTTCCCTCACCCACATCCTTCCCTCACTGCCTCCTTCCCTCACCTCCTTCCCTCGCCGCTTCCATCCCTCACCTCCCTCCCTCACCGCGTCCTTCCCTCACCTCCTTCCCTCACCGCCTCCTTCCCTCACCTCCTTCCCTCACCTCCTTCCCTCACCACCTCCTTCCCTCACGGCCTCCTTCCCTCACTGCCTCCCTCACTGCCTCCTTCCCTCACCGCCTCCATCCCTCACCTCCCTCCCTCACCGCGTCCTTCCCTCACCTCCTTCCCTCACCGCCTCCTTCCCTCACCTCCTTCCCTCACCTCCTTCCCTCACCACCTCCTTCCCTCACCGCCTCCTTCCCTCACAGCCTCCATCCCTCACCTCCTTCCCTCACCGCCTCCTTCCCTCACAGCCTCCTTCCCTCACCGCCTCCTTCCCTCACCGCCTCCTTCCCTCACCGCCTCCTTCCCTCACCACCTCCTTCACCGCCTCCTTCCCTCACCTCCTTCCCTCACCACCTCCATCCCTCACCTCCTTCCCTCACCGCCTCCTTCCCTCACCTCCTTCCCTCACCACCTCCTTCCCTCACCGCCTCCTTCCCTCACTGCCTCCTTCCCTCACCACCTCCTTCACCGCCTCCTTCCCTCACCTCCTTCCCTCACCGCCTCCTTCCCTCACTGCCTCCTTCCCTCACCACCTCCTTCACCGTGTCCTTCCCTCACCTCCTTCCCTCACCGCCTCCTTCCCTCACCGCCTCCTTCCCTCACCACCTCCTTCACCGCCTCCTTCCCTCACCTCCTTCCCTCACCACCTCCATCCCTCACCTCCTTCCCTCACCGCCTCCTTCCCTCACCTCCTTCCCTCACCGCCTCCTTCCCTCACTGCCTCCCTCACTGCCTCCTTCCCTCACCGCCTCCATCCCTCACCTCCCTCCCTCACCGCGTCCTTCCCTCACCTCCTTCCCTCACCGCCTCCTTCCCTCACCTCCTTCCCTCACCTCCTTCCCTCACCACCTCCTTCCCTCACCACCTCCTTCCCTCACAGCCTCCATCCCTCACCTCCTTCCCTCACCGCCTCCTTCCCTCACAGCCTCCTTCCCTCACCTCCTTCCCTCACCGCCTCCTTCCCTCACCGCCTCCTTCCCTCACCGCCTCCTTCCCTCACCACCTCCTTCACCGCCTCCTTCCCTCACCTCCTTCCCTCACCACCTCCATCCCTCACCTCCTTCCCTCACCGCCTCCTTCCCTCACCTCCTTCCCTCACCACCTCCTTCCCTCACCGCCTCCTTCCCTCACTGCCTCCTTCCCTCACCACCTCCTTCACCGCCTCCTTCCCTCACCTCCTTCCCTCACCGCCTCCTTCCCTCACTGCCTCCTTCCCTCACCACCTCCTTCACCGTGTCCTTCCCTCACCTCCTTCCCTCACCGCCTCCTTCCCTCACCGCCTCCTTCCCTCACCACCTCCTTCACCGCCTCCTTCCCTCACCTCCTTCCCTCACCACCTCCATCCCTCACCTCCTTCCCTCACCGCCTCCTTCCCTCACCTCCTTCCCTCACCGCCTCCTTCCCTCACCGCCTCCTTCCCTCACCGCCTCCTTCCCTCACTGCCTCCTTCCCTCACCACCTCCTTCACCGTGTCCTTCCCTCACCTCCTTCCCTCACCGCCTCCTTCCCTCACCTCCTTCCCTCACCGCCTCCTTCCCTCACCGCCTCCTTCCCTCACTGCCTCCTTCCCTCACCACCTCCTTCACCGCCTCCTTCCCTCACCTCCTTCCCTCACCACCTCCTTCCCTCACCGCCTCCTTCCCTCACCGTGTCCTTCCCTCACCTCCTTCCCTCACCGCCTCCTTCCCTCACCTCCTTCCCTCATCGCCTCCTTCCCTTACTGCCCCCTTCCCTCACTGCCTCCTTCCCTCACCTCCTTCCCTCACCGCCTCCTTCCCTCACCACCTCCTTCCTTCACCGCCTCCTTCCCTCACCTCCTTCCCTCACTGCACCCCTTCCTTTCACTGAGCACCTTTGCTTTTGTAACCGGTTTTCACCAGGCACTAAGACTGACATCTAAAGGGTAGAGAGAAAGTGTTCAATCTGCAGCTTTTTAATTTGAGCAAACATGTAGAAATGCTTCTCCTGACATCACAGAGAATTTCACATCCACCTGCTTTCCTCCCTTCCTCGCTCTTTTCCAGTAGGCTTTTCCCGCTTTGATTAGGTCCATTCTCACTCAATTTCTCAGCAGGGATGACTCCTATTCCCAGAGTGAAGTGAGAAACCCCCCAAACACAAACCTGGAGTCAGCTTTCAAAGGCAGGAGAGGGCGCTCTGCCTCCAGATCGTCTGATGGGGATGTCTTGGGCTTCATTTCTGTCCAGTATCCCACGGCAATTGTGAAGGTGGAGGCTGGCATTGGCATGGTCACGTAGTAATACCAGCTCATGTGCCCTATAAACAGAGAGCAACTGTCATGAGGCACTGTGTGGCTCCCTCAAGCCACCTGCAGGGCCTGTGGGACAACCCAGCAATAACTCATCCCAGAGGCCAGCCGGGCCACCTGAAGGGGAATGAGTGCAGGCCTCAGAGAAAGTACACCAGAGAGAGAGAGATGGCAGGTGGAGGGCAGCTAGGGAGGGCTGGGTCTCCTCCAGGGACTGGTCTGAAGTCATCGGCAAGGCTAACTCTAAATGGTGGTGCTAAGGTTGCCACTAAGCTGCAAACACAGAGGGGTGCTGGCCCCGGGCTGTGCTGGGCTGTGTTGGCCACCCCTTCTCTCTCTCCCCCTCCCCCCTCTCTCCCCCCTCCCCCCAACCCCCCCCAACCCCCCGCTGCCACAGATACAAGGACACATCCTCTTCTTCCCCCATGCCTGGCATGGAGAAGGAAATGTGGCTGATATTTGATGAAGAAATGAATAAATGAGGAACCATCATTTCTATGCTGTAATCCAACTATTTTTCCTCAATTCAATTAAAGTCACTCTAAGATGGATACAGTAGGAAAATATGAAATTATGGAAAGGAAGTGCTTAGGTTTTAGTTCTGACTTAACAACCAATTAGCTGTGGAAATGTGGGTCCTACCTTCATTCTTCTAACCATTTCGTCAATCGCCCTAACACCCTGAGCATGTGCAAAGCCGATGGAGAGCGTTCGCAGCACCGAGGACTCCCACCCCCAGCTCAGGGTGCAGTCTCTACTTGTCCAGACATGAGAGAAGGTGTTTCTCAAATACATAATGATAATTTACAATCCTAGGTCTCTCTCACTTCAAAGATGAGGAAGCAAACTTCTTATTTCTGAAATCTGAACACACCAGATTTAGCATGGCATTCTTACAGAAGTGTCTGCTATAAACTGACAGTTCATAGAGTCAGGCATGGTAGTAGGAAATCCTTGGCTACATGGCAAGCTTAGAAAGTTTGGGAGATAGCCTGAGATACATGTGCCTTCCTCTCATGAGTTGGGGATCTCACACACACACACACACACACACACACACACACACACACAAAATTCCTTTACACTGTGTGGTGAACCTATGTTGCTGTGGTTGGTTTAATAAAGAAGCTGACTGGCAATACGTAGCTGAACAGAATACGATGATGTGGGATAACCAAGCTGAGAATGATGGGGGGTGGGGTGGGAGGGGGAGCGGAGGCTGGAGTCTGAAGAACATTGAGAAATGTAGAGAAAAGCAAGATGGACACGCCACACTCAGGAAAGGAACCAATAAACTGAAAATGCAAGAGCCACTTAACGATACGGAGCTACTGGCCAAGCATTTATAATTAATGTTAAGCCTCTGTGTGTTTATTTGGGAGCTGCAGGTGGGACAAAAACTTCTGCCTACACACACACACACACACACACACACACACACACACACACACACACACACACACCCCACAGACAATTTTTTAAGACGTATTTATTTTATGTGTGTGTGTGTATCTAGTGCCAGCAGAGGTCAGAAGATGGTGTCAAATGGAGTTGCAGATGATCGAGAGCCACCCAAATCCAGGTCCTCTTAGAGAGCACCATGTGCTTTTAAGTGTGGGAAGCCACAGCCCCAAGATGGCACCTGGCTGTAAGTTCACGCTTAGCTGTAAACAGCCTTATTTGGAAGTGCTTGATGGAACTGGTGCGCTTCCTCCTTCTGTGGCCTATCCTGGATCACCAGGTGGCATGAGCTGATTGGGCTGTGAGCACATTTAAGGGCTCCCTGGGGCTGGGAGAAGTGTAAGCTGATGAGAGAAGCAGAGTAAGCTGATGGGAGCAGAGGAAGCTGATGTACAAGGATCCTGAATAAACTGCTTGAAGAAGAGTCACGGTTGCGTGTTTCCTTGCCGGTCAAGGTAGGCATGAAACAAGTGGTGGCCCGTACAGGGAACCTCTCCATGGGTGAACGGCTCAGAACTTCCTGCAGTCAGGGCAGTCGACTGGTAAGTCCCAGGTAGGTTGGGACCAAGCTAAGGCCCTTAGTAAAGAGGCGATAAGGTCTCTGGTAAGGAGCAATGAAGTTATGGGTTTGGACTAAGGTTTAAAAAAGAAAAAATGAAGTAGAATGGATGGGTGTGGTGACACACGCCATTAATCCCAGCACTCGGGAGGCAGAGGCAAACAGATCTCTGATTTCAAAGTAAACCTGGTATACAAAGGGGATTCCAGGACAGATAAAAGTTATACAGAGAAACCCTGTCTCAAAATATGTAAATATAGAAGTAGAAGAAATAGAATAATAAAAAAGCCACGTAAAGATGGAAAGCACAGAGAAATTTTGGATACTATACGCGATTCTGCTGTCTTTAAATTATTTGATTGCTGAGAAAATAACTACTGATAAAAGAAATACTGCTGGACTAATCCAATTTATATATTTTAAAAATGCTTTGACTCAAAAATTTAAGCTTAAGGACAAGTTACTGGGGGAAAGGATTTCTATTTTTGTTTCCACAGAAAATGAAAAGCTGTGGATTACTTCCAGACTAATGTGCTTTGATCAAGCAAGACCCCTAAAGCAATGTCTACAGCCAAGATTTGTGCATCTTCTTAGGATCCCCCATGACAGCACCCCCTACCAGCAGGAAGTAGTTTGGAAAGAACAATGCCCAAATTCCCAAATATTGTTTATAAATGTTTGTTTTCATTTAAGTGGGCTTGGTTATAACTGGTTAATGACACAAGCCATCTTTTTAAAGGTAAAAAGGAAATAAAAGGGTTGAAACTAAAGAAAAGCACATTAGAAAGATTTCTTAGGGAAGTTGAGACAGTAGCTCCCTGATTTGCCATCTCGGGCAATGTAACTACCAGCTGCTGGGACAAACTTGGGAAGGATCTAGATTTTGCCAGGGAACATTGAAGTCAGGGACAAGGCCTATTTGGAAACTTGTTTGCAGCTGCCTAGAGGATCAAAAATGCTGCAAGGTTGTTGAAAAGTTTTCTGATTTTGTGGCCAGAATAGTGGAGGCAGCTGGGAGGGTATTTGGAAACCCTGATACGGCCTTGCCCGTGATAAAACAGCTTGTCTCAGAAAAGGTCCAGCTGGGTAGTGTCATTAATTATTTAAGGGCTAAGATAAATAAGGACTGTGTCATGCCACAGGTGGCGGGGAAGGTAAAGGTAAATAGCCCTATTCAGTCATATATAATACAGCTGCAAGAGTTACTTAGGAGGCGTTTACAGCCCTTTTACATTCAACATATTAGGGCACATTGCAGGTTGATTCACCTGATGCTGATGATGGTGGTGCCGATTGATGAGATGAAAGTGGATCAGCTGTGGGGAATCCTGTCGGTGTTCCCAAAGCCCATGCCGATTAGACACTCGGCTCAAGTTTTTCCTAGGTTTTTTAGTAGCAATTGGTACTGAATCAAAGCATTGACCTTGCTCAGGAACAGGTCGATGCTCTATGGCAGTTGGCACAGCTGGGCTGTGAATGGAAGATGACAGGCTTATGTGTGACCACAGTATCCTACCAGAATTATTCTTTAGCAGTCAGTATGTCTAAACAGCTCTCACAGTATCTTTTAGGTAATTGGTCTGGCGACTTTGATAAGTTGATGCACAACCTGAGGCTCTCTATCGTGAATGTGAATTCCACCCGGGTCGATGTCTCCGTTGCTGAGGGACTATCTGCATGGATCACCCAAGCCACGAATCATCTGAAAGAATGGGTGGGAATGGGTGCCCTGGGAAGGGTGCTTATCCTAGTCAGTCTCATTGTCTTGTGGTGTATCTGCAGGATGAGGGTTACACAGAGAAGTAATGCCATGATTGCACAAGCCTTCTCAGCCCTGGAGGCAGGGCAATCACCTCAGGCTTGGTTAACTGCGTTAAAAGGCTAAGCAGTCATCACGCTCAGGATGCGAGATGAAGTACTGCACTTGAGGCTAGCTTCTAGCAGCTTCATGGAGGGCAAGTCTGATTGCATATGGGTTGGTATCCTAATCCCATCTCTGAGAAAAGATACCGGACGGGTGTGGCACCAGCTTGGCTGATAACTGGGTGTGGGGCCATTACAATGTCCCTTGTTCATCAGAGATCAGACCACTACCCTTGCCTGCTGCGTTTAAAACATAAAAGGCAGAACTGTGGGAAGCCACAGCCCCAAGATGGCACCTGGCTGGATGCCAGGTAGTTCTCGCTTAGC
The DNA here is from genome assembly GCA_030556225.1 of Cricetiscus sungorus. NCBI lineage: Eukaryota > Metazoa > Chordata > Mammalia > Rodentia > Cricetidae > Cricetiscus > Cricetiscus sungorus. The sequence goes on along the minus strand of JANBXA010000190.1, from coordinate 28,555,455 downwards.
TGTAAACAAGCCTTATTTGGAAGTGCTTGATGGATCTGGTGTGCTTCCTCCTTCTGTGGCCTATCCGGGATCACCAGGTGGCATGAGCTGATTGGGCTGTGAGCACATTTAAGGGCTTGCTGGGGCTGGGAGAAGCAGCGGAAGCTGATGGGAGAAGCAGCGGAAGCTGATGTTCAATGATCGTGGTTGCATTTTTCCTTGCTGGCCTAGGTAGGCGCACATTTAAGCACTGAATCGTCTCTCCAGCCTCTTGTATGCCTGCTTTTGAAAGCTTTGGTGTAAAAAGAAAAGAAATCCCAAATCCAAATCTAAGGGCTGGAGCTAAGGACTACCTACAGTATTCTTTTCAGAGTTCACTGTGGATAACTGGGGCTCAGCTTTAAAACATAACCGAAACCCTAGGTACTAGGGATGTAGATCACTTGCTCATATGCATACACCTATAATATCAGCACTCAGGATGTAGAGGCAGAGAGGTCAGAGATTCAAGCTTGCCCTTGGCTACATCTACATCTCGAGTTCAGACCAGCTCTAGCTCTCTAAGAACTAGAGAGCTAATCAGGGAAACTGCAGCCACACAGAGGCTTTCAGGTGAAATGGACACCCCCCCCCCCACATGGAGACTCTGGGCGTGCCTCTACACACCCACCCCAACACTATTAAAGAGCAGTAAACACTATTTTGTTTTTGACAGGGACTGCCATGCAACTCAGGCTGGCATGGAATTCAGAATGTAGATATGTAGATGTTGTTGGCTTCGATCTCCCAATCCTCCTACCAAGTGCTAGGATGACAGATACGCAAGCCCTACTGTACTCAGATAAGAGCTGGCTTATTTAGTTTAAGGCAGAAACAGTAAGAATGAAGAAAATAAGACAGAATAGCTACAGAATACAGGAAGCTGCATTGAGTCTGACAAAGGTGGCAAATGGCATCTTGTGGGCAGTGTGTGATATTTTGATTGTGTTCTGATTGGAGTCAGAGGGCGGAGCTAGCCTCTAGCTAACCATAGAGGTTTGGAGGACTATAGATAGAGACAGGAAGTAGTAAGGTGGGGCGGAGAGAGGATTTCGCCCCTTTTGGACAGAGGGATGAGAGAGGCAGGAAGCAGCTGGTATCTGCTCCCTGTTCTCTGATCTTCCAGGTCCTTACCCCAATATTTGACTCCCAATTTTTTTATTGCTAAGATTAATTAGTTAATTAATTAATTCACAATAGAGAATGATAAGGCCCACTTTTTATGTCCCTCTAGTAAGCTGTAAAAGTCTTTAGGATAGAGGACAAACTGAACATAAGCTAGCCTGGTTAAGCATCAGAAACTGTTTAGATCCGTGGATAACCAACCTTCCCTACCTTATATATGTGTACTACCTGTCTATCTTCCACAGCCGCTGGAAAATAACTGTAGCGAGTGAGGCAGTGAAAGTCAGGGCAAACCCGAGCTGAGGTCCAGAAGAGACATTCGGAGCCGTCCTCCTCCCTCAAGGTCTTCTCTGAAGTTAGACAATGGAAAGTGTGTGTGTGTGTGTGTGTGTATGTAACATTTGCTGGGTGGTGGCGGTGCACACCTTTAATCCCAGCACTTGGGAGACAGAGGCAGGCGTATCTCAGCTAGTTCCAGGCCAGCCTGGTCTACAAAGTGAGTGCCAGGATAGCCAGAGCTGTTATACAGAGAAATCCTGTTTTCAAAACAAAACAAAACAACAAACAACAAAAACCCAAACATTTCTTTGGCTTCAAGTACCATCATAGGGCACACCAGTGGGTTGGCCTTTAGGAATACAGATCCAAGCTTCTAGGGAATGTTCCCAAGCACATCTGTCCCTGAACATCTGTCCCAATTGTGGGCAACCTAGAGCCGACCGTGGACTGTGGAGAGAGTCCTGTGCCCTGGGAAGGGCTTTCAGTTTGGACTATGAGGACATATGCAGAATTCTCAGTAAGAAAAAAAGCCTCTTCCGTGCTGCTCTTGGGTCAGTCTGCCATTGAGTCTCACAAAGCCTACCCACAGCCAGGCCAGCACTGCGTGGACAGCAGAGCACACGTTCCAGAGAGTGTGCCACCTGCGGTCAGCCTGCCTTGCAGACAGAACTGGTAAGGCTTTATTTCTTTCCAGAATGCCATGGGTCGATGCTGGCTCTGGAAATGCTGGGCCAAGTTCCTGCTCTATACCTGCTAGCTGGAGCACGTAAGTATCTTTGGACACACCAAATTCCTCACGTGTGCGAGAGTAACAATCATAGTGTCTACCTCACAGGATCATGTGAGGAATAAAATGGCCAATGCAGATAGACATCACGAGGCACAGTGCTGGCCACGGTGTTTGTCCCCGCCATTGTCACTGGTGCCGTTGCCATCCGCAACCTCTCTGCTCTATAGCTGCCTCTCCCAGCCACTCCAGATGACTTTCTGAAGGCAGAAAGCAAGGATGTTTGAAGGTATGGCTGCCATATGTGCACTGAACTGATGAGGCCCACATTTGGGATTTAAGGTTGAATGACATTAAAAACGCAGTACAAACAGAGTGATCCATTTTAAGGAGAATGGCAGCCCAAAGGGGGCATCCTGCATGACTTCATATAGAACGGGCCATTTGGAGACGATTTAAATGGTGTTTACTTTCAGTGAGCTGTCCTTCATGAAACAGACAGTGGATGCCTTCATTTTCCTTTTTTCTTCACCCAACCCCCTCACAGAGCCAGCTGCAAAACAAAGAGTACACACCGTACTTACATGAGCCCAAAGTTTCTGCCCAGTAGGAGCCAGAAGCCCTTCACACCCTGGATGATTTCATACCCAGGCCTGGACTCATTATGGAGGCAGCAGAGTGGGGGCCGTGGGACACCCAGGAGCAACTGCGTTCCTCGCACAGGTTTGAGCAGCCGAACTCATCTACTTTTACACAGACTCTGTAACTCTGGGCTTATGACCCTCTCAAAAAGAGGCCAGAGTTCTTCACACCTTACACCCCCTATACCATTTTCTCAAATTGGATGGAATATATTTAGGAGCACATTGCAATAATCTCACAAGGTGGTTGTACAGTGAGACATCTGTCTCGCAGGCATAATGGCAGCTATGATAAGATCCAAATAAATACTTTCATCTTCAAAACAGGACCGAAAATTTCCTTGGAGATAAGCTGGATTTTGCAGCAATAATGGGACTTGAAAGGGGTTGATTTTCAAGTAAAAAGAGACAATTTAAGAAGCTGGTTTTGGCTAGGGATGCAGCTCAGTTATGAGTACTCATGTAGCATGTACAGAGCTCTGGGTTTCATGCCAGCACATTACATATATTGCAATAAAAATTTACTTCTGGAAGTAAGTACAACATAACCTAGAAAGTACTAATACAATTACCCGAGTCACTGTTTTCATTTGCTGCTTGCTCTGAGCACTGTGCTTGGACTAGACTTGGAGACTCTCTTCATAAGGAGATAGTAGCGTAGTTGCCACTCAAGAGGGACAAGATTGACAAAGTAGTCAGCTCATGGGGTGACAGCAGGGGAGGGGGGAGGATGAGACTGTGACACTATTTGAGACAAGTATTTTTATGAAAGGGTTGAAAAGTAGAAAAATCGAGGTCCTGCAGTCACTCTTTGGTAATACCAACTAGCAACGGTAAACTAATGGGGTGTATGGGCGGTCAACTCCTGCATGCCTGGTATACCACTGAAACTTGAAAGGCAGCTACGGACGCACAACCACCTTACTCCTGCACAGGCAGGAGCAGGTTGGCTTTATCTCCACAAAGCTGAGCATCTCAGAGTGGCTGACATTTAAAGAGTTAGCTGAAGGTTGCTGATCAATTGGCAGAGTGCTTGCCTTGCACGTAGGAAGCCCTCAGTGCAACCCTTAGCGCCACTTACACTGGGGGTAGAGGTGCAAATCTACAAGGCCAGCAGTGGGGGGCAGGGGGTGGGTGAAGGCGGGACACATATCCAAGGTCGTCATTGGCTGTGTAGCAAACAAGGCCAGCCTGATCTACACGAGATCTTGTCTCAAATTAAAGAACAGAGCAACAACAAAAGTAAAACCAACCAATAAACAAAAACCAGTTCAAGGCCAGACAGATACATGAGATCTTTAAAAAAAAAAATTGTTTTCACTGAAAATTACAACAGGCACTAAAAGTCTTACTATTGGAAGTACTTGTATGCCTTTGGCAGCTTTCTGCTTCAGGCTAGGCGAGCAGAAGGAAGCCCTCAGCAGTGTCCAGCTGGTGTGTGCTCTCCCTCAATGGGTCACATTTCTGTCTTCAAATCTAATGTATTTTCTACCTCACTGCTACAACTCTTTCTTCAGAGCTTCCTGCCCAAACTACTCCATATGGCGGGAATGCTTTGAGAACAGCATCACAAATGCAAGATGCATATGAATAAATGCATTTATGAGTACACAATTACTGTATTACATAAAAATGCACATCACAGAAACATCTATAAGTAAAATGTACATATAGAAAGAGACGTGGGCTCCCAGTTTTCTCTGTTCTCCCTTCATTAGATCCTTCTCCATCCTCTGGTACTGCAGCAAACCCCAGCCTCCCTTCTGCCATGACTGTTGAGATGCTGCGTTTACACGGCCTACTTCGTGAGTTGTTGGCTCCATGGGCACAGCCACGGCCATCACAGTCCTCCACTGCTGCTCAGGGGCTGTCGCTGGCAGCAAGGTGGGCCAGTGAGCATCAGCCTTGCCTAACCACGCCAGACAACAGCTTCACAGGCCAAGGCTACCCTGTAAGAAGACCTCTCTCTCTCTCCAGCTGGGTGTGGACCTGGGCCCAGGGCACCAGGAGAGCATAACCTTCAAAGGTAAGAGAGCGCCACCTGCTGAAGTGAGTGGTGCCGTCGGGGCTGCTGTGTGCATCCTAAGAGATGCGTCTCACGGCTTCACGGCTTCACGGCTTCCCTGAGGGCGCCAGGCTTGTTAATCTACCAGGTCTCCCTGGATGTACACAACTATAACGCAGACAGCCAGTGTCTCTGAATCACTAAGGACATCAGTGGGCACGACAACGCCTTTCCCGATGGTTGGTTACAAGGCAAACGTTAATGCCTTACGTTCAGACATTTACACGTGTCTAGTCCAAGAAAGAAACTCATAGTTGTAAGAATCAGTGAATAAAATATATGCTGCCAGAAGCACTGTGGTCTAAAAAAAAAAACCAATCTTCTATGGATTACATGTACACTGAGCACAGAGCTAGGAGCCAAGCACGCTAGGACAACAAAGCACAAATTAAAGAATTGAAAAGTATACGACATCATCTGCGTCCACATGGGCGACAGAACAGGAGAACACACAACCCTGGCTCCAGGGCAGCTGTCTACTGCAAAGATGTGTATGCTTATGATGCATGACCCCTTCAGAGCAGGCCCACCCCGCCCCTTCAAAGCAGACCCGCCCCTCCCCACCCCTCCAGAGCACCCGCATGCACTACCCCAGAGTGAGTTTCCAGTTCCCAAACCAAGGAGCTTTCTCTACTTTGCATTTTCTGCATTTATTTTTGTGGGTAAAGTACTTAATCATAACCATTCCTAAATGCCTTTTAATTTACTGCCTCCTTATACACACAACCCTTACTGTGCACCGTGGGGGCATTTTCAACAGTGCTACTTGTTTTGAGACATTAAAAGGGGGGAAGCTGGCTTTTAGTCTGGAAGGGTCTGGCTCCTTAAACCGTTTTTCCTAGAATTTCCCAGTCACGAAAAAGAGAATGTCCAAGAACTGGTCTATTAGACAGGCCAGAGAGTAGCAAGTAACATTTACACTTTTTTTTTTTCCTTTTTCTTTCAAGGCAGGGTTTCTCCGTGTAGCCTGGTGGTCCTGGAAGTTGCTCTGTAGACTAGACCTTGAGCTCACAGAGATCCACCTGCCTCTGTGTCCCAAATGTTGGGATCAAAGGTGGATGCCACTCCTTGTGCCTTATTTTGAAAATAAAAGAGAAGACCCTAGAAAAATAATTTATTTAGTTGGAAACATGCCAGCTTAGATTTATACAAATAAAGCCAGCGGGCCGTGGAGATGGTTCAGAGACTAAGCCCACACACTGTTCTAGGAGGTGCCAAGTTTAGTTTGCAGCACCCACATCCAGGGGCTCACGACCACCACTTCTCTGGCTGCACAGGACCTGATGCTCTCTTCTGGCCTGGGCTGGCACTACACTCAAGTCAATACAATCTTAAAAGAAAAATGGCTGGGGGGAAACAATAGCATATTCTTCCTTCCTTCCTTCCTCTCTTTCTTTCTCAACTCTTACTTAGAGAAATCAGTAATGATCACAGAATCACCTCTGTCATTACCTACAGTGGTTTTCTGCTAGGAAATGTTACTTTCATCTGATTACTCAGGTCATATTCAACACATACATTTCTGAACCCCTGTAACACTCCATGTAAGTAGGGACAGAGGATGGAAAGGCACAAGTGTAACATTCCTGCAAAAATGGTTTTACACTGAGGTTAAGTCAATCTCCGGCCTTAACTTAGCCTATCTGAAAAGAAAGGAAGGAAGGAAGGAAGGAAGGAAGGAAAGAAGGAAGGAAGGAAGGAAGGAAGGAAAGAGGGAGTGTGGGACAGCGAAGGAGGGAGGGAGGAGGGAGAAAGGAAGGAAGGAAGAGGTAGATGACTACTTAGCCAATAAAATTCTTATGACAGCTGTTGTTGGCTGGACCCGACCATCAGCCTTCTTTTCAGAAACTGTTAGAAGAATGATTTCCTACGGAACTCAGACTTAGAGTACTCTCTTCTGCTTTTTGTTTCCTGTCTCTCTGGAAATCAGCTAGGGCCTGGCAAGCGTGCCCTAGGGGCATGATGGAGTGTCACCATGACGGAACCAGCCCGGCTGGGCAGGGCTGTGCTGCTCCTGCTTCCAGGGACTGCAGAATGGAGGACCCAGAGGGCAGGGCTAGCAGAGGGGGCACCGCCATCGCCTGTCACACGCCTTTCTGATGAGGGCTGCGGACTTAGCTGTGGATGCCGTTCACACTCTTAACCACTCCGAGACCATCCAGGGGCTTTAGCAATACTGCTCGCCGCTTGTCCTCTGATAAGCTATGGCTGCCAGCGCGTGAACATTAGTCCCAGCAAGTGTCTCTTTATGGACTGCTCTCACCTGGAATTCTAAAGTCGAGAAAAGGCCCACAGACATTCCTGGGAATATTAAAGTTACCTGTGAAAATGTTAATGCTTCTTTCTGTCTTTTTTTTGGGGGGTAGGGTGGGGGTAGGGGGTCTCATTGTATAGTCCAGGCTGACATTAAACTCTTGCTCCTATTGACTTAGTCTCCTGATTATTTTAATGTTAATCTTTCAACAGACAGATCGACAAAAAACAAATAGGGGTAGAAACTGGAAAACATTTTCTGTAAAGGAACAGAGAGCAAAGGTCTGGCCCTGTGACCCTTCCTTGCAAATGCTTGCCTGTGCCTGGAAGACACAGCAGGCAGTAGTCATAACCCAGTAAAACTCATTTAGAAAATCAGGCTGTGGACAGAGGCTAGCAGGCCGCAGAACCAGCCCAAGAGAAGGAGTGTGCTGTAGTGGACAAAGCTGAAAGGCAATGGAGGTCTGAAGAGCGTTTTCACATCAGCCATGGAGATGCAGACTTCGGAGTTTGCCCAGCTGGTCCAGTATTTCCACACTATGCTCCCTTCCCTGTGTTTTGGAATGTTAATGTGTATCCTGTGCCATTATATGTTAGAAATATGTGATCTGTTTTTTGACTTTGATTTTGCAGGCGATTACAGTTAAGAGATTGTATGAATCTCAGAACAGACTTTGAACTTTGGACTTTTAAAGAATTTGGAGAAAGTGATAGACTATGGGGACTTTCCAAGTTGCATTAAATGCATTTTGCATTATGACATTGTTATAAGCGTTTGGGGGCCAGAGAGTGGAATGTGGTATGTTGAAAGGTATGTGGTAAAAAAATGGGGTGAAAGGTATGGCCTTGCTGGAGTAGGCGCGGCTTTGCTGGAGTAGGCGGGGCCTTGCTGGAGTAGGCGGGGCCTTGCTGGAGTAGGTGTGGCCTTGCTGGAGTAGGCGCGGCTTTGCTGGAGTAGGCGCGGCTTTGCTGGAGTAGGCGTGGCCTTGCTGGAGTAGGCGTGGCCTTGCTGGAGTAGGCGTGGCCTTGCTGGAGTAGGCGTGGCCTTGCTGGAGTAGGCGTGGCCTTGCTGGAGTAGGCGTGGCCTTGCTGGAGTAGGTGTGGCCTTGCTGGAGTAGGCGCGGCTTTGCTGGAGTAGGCGTGGCCTTGCTGGAGTAGGTGTGGCCTTGCTGGAGTAGGTGTGGCCTTGCTGGAGTAGGAGTGGCCTTGCTGGAGTAGGCGTGGCCTTGCTGGAGAAGTGTGTCACTGTGGAGGAGCGGTTTGAGGTCTCTTTTGCTCAATCAGTGTGCCACTCACTTCACTTCCTGTCGCCTGAAAGATGTAGGACTCTCAGCTTCCTCTCTAGCACGCTGCCAGGTCCCACCAGGATGAGGACAGACTGAACCTCTGAACTGCAAGCCTCCACCTCAATCAAATGTTTTCCTTTGTAAGAGTTGCTGTGGTCATGGTGTTTCTTCATAACAAAAGAAACCCTAACTAAGACAAATACCAAGTGGTCAGCCCTGAAATCATATACATACAAATAACATAAAGCAGACTGAGCAGACTGTGTGCATGCATGTGTGTATGTATGTATGTAAAAACTGAAGAAAAAGGAACCATGATTTCAAGAGGACGTGAAGCGTGGGAGGGGTTGGAAAAAAGAAAGGGGAAGAGGGTAAATGATTAAATATAGTTGATTAAAAAATAAATACTATTTTAAAGAGCGAAGAACAACAGAGGACACCCAATACCAACCTCTGGCCTTCTCTCTCTCTCTCTCTCTCTCTCTCTCTCTCTCTCTCTCTCTCTCTCTCTCTCTCTCTCTCATAAACTCACACACATCCATACACTACACACACACACACACACACACACACACACACACACACAAAGAAAACTAAAATCCAAATAACATCAAAACATGTCTGAGAAGTAAATGTTGTTCTTAGCAGATTGAAGGAAAGTAGTAGGGAAGAGGGTACCACATAGTTCAGGGTAGGACAGACATTCAACCACACACATACACGCAGAACACACACATCATGGTAGGATGGGTATTCAACCACACACATACATGCAGAGCACACACATATATCAGGGTAGGATGGGTATTCAACCACACACATACATGCAGAACACACACACATATCATGGTAGGACAGGTATTCAACCGCACGCATACATGCAGAACACACACACATCATGGTAGGACAGATATTCAACCACACACATACATGCAGAACACACACACATATCATGGCAGGATGGGTATTCAACCACACGCATACATGCAGAACACATACATCATGGTAAGATGGGTATTCAAACACATATACAATGCAGAGTAGACACAGACATACAGATGCTCACATAGACAGAAAGACAGACACACACTCTATACATAGCTTTCTGAATCCATCATCACAGTAAACTGTTGTATTTAACTTGTGATTTTATTTGCTTCTACAGTTGTGCAAGAGTTACAATAGGTTTCTAGTTTTAAAAATATCATACTAATATCAATGGCCTCAGTCAACTCTGGTAAATGAGGGTTGGTTTTCACTCTCCAAGAACTAAAAATAGGGCTGGAGAGATGGAGATGGTGCAGCTGCTAAGAGCACTCAATGTTCTTGCAGAGTGTCTGAGTTTGATTCCCAGCAGCCACATGGTAGGTAAATCACAATAATCTCTACTCCAGTTCCAGGGGTGTGGCGCCCTCTTCTGGCCTCTGCAGGTGGCAGGCATGCTCATGGCAAACATAAAAAATGAATCAGAGAAAAAGACAAATGATGATCATGCGTGAGAAGCCCTGCTAGGCACACAGCATCATGTCTATGTGTCAGTACCGAAGCATAAATGAGAAGGTGTGCAGGTAGGGAGAGGTGGAGGTTGTTAGAGATACAAACGTCTTGTGGAGTTTAGTTACCAAGGGGCCGCTGCTATGGAAATGCCCAGGTATCACTCCCTTGTGGAGACTATACAATTTCATGTCCTGACTCAATTCTGCATGCCAGGGAGTCAGACAGAGGGAGAGGAAGGTCCCGAACAAATAAAGCATAACTTGACAAGACAATTGCCAGTAAGACCTTAAAGCTGGGGCTGTCAGTTAGCTTCTAGCTGCCTGTGTGAGACAGGCTTTCAACCACATGTAGAGGATGAACTGAGCCAAGGGAACTCAACATGTAGACATCCTGTCTGCTGGTGCATGTCAGAGAGGAAAGCCATGGAGACTGAGGAAAATACAGGTCAGCATCAAAGGACATGAAGACATCAGTCTAGCACTCAAGAGGGCGAACAAACCTTGGACATCAATTTACTACAGAAACCAAAGCCAAATTAAGAAACTGGTCTTGTCATTATGCTATCAGGAGATATAATTTCAAAGTACTAAGAGTAGAAAGCTACACACAGACAGGAGGCGGACATGTCAGTGTGACAAGCTGGGCTCAAAGAACAAGTTTTCGAAAAATAAAGTATGGAAACACCACATCATTTCAATCTCAAATGAAGTTAGTGAGGAACAAAACTATCAGTGTATAAGCAGGGCTGAAGACTTGCAGGGGGCTCATACAAAGTGTTGGGTCCGACTGCAACATGGTAAAGACAGGTTTGGCACGTAAATGAAAAGGCCAGCATGAAGACTTGGAATCATGTGCGTGTACTCTATGTGCCTAGAGCCTTAGGCAAAGAATCGGCATAATCTCTGCAGCCAAAATGCACAGATTAAAAACTTCCAATGGCCAGTGCAGATGGCACTGTGGAATATTAGTTTAAGGTGTGCTGCATGCATTTATGCTGTGGAATATTTGTTTAATGATGCAAAGATGTGTTGCATTCTTTTATGTTGCATTTGTTTAATGCTATAAAGCTGTGTTATTTTGCCTGTCCAAAACATCTGATTGGCCTAATAAAGAGCTGAATGGCCAATAGCTAGGTAGGGGAGAGAGGCTATGCAGGGCTGGCATGCAGAGAGAGTAAACAGGAGGAGGAGAGAAAAAGAAGAGGGAGGAGCGAGAAAAGGAGAGAGAGAGGGGGTACCAGGGGCCAGCCGCCCAGCCACACAGCCAGGCATGGAACAAGAAGCAAAGAGAGGTACATAGAACAGAGAAAGGCCATTGGCAAACGCCCATTGGCAAAAGGTAGATAGGACAATTCAAGAAAAGCTGGCTGGAAACAAGCCAAACTAAAGCCAGGCATTCGTAAGTAAGAGTAAGTCCCTGTGCACTCATTTGGGTTATTTGAGAGCTGGGTGGTGGGTCTCCAAAAGAGTTAAAAACAAACTACAGGTGCTCTACAAATAAAAAAACCTAAGAATGTGCAATACGTGCAGGAAAAATGCCCAACACCGGTCCTTACCTATCAGAGAAATTCAAATTGAAACTGTGAGGTATCACTTCACACTGGCTAGAGGGCTAGCTTCAAAGACTGATCACACCAAGCACTTGCGATGGCTAACAAAAGCCAGGGCACTCACAGGCTGCCAGCAAGGACACAAGACCACGAGAGCACGTTAGACAGGACCTGGCAGATAAGGAACCTGATTTAAATGCTTATCACATTTAATGGCAGGTGCTTATCACATGATCTAGAAATTGTACTCTCGGGAATTCACCCAAGAATTGCAGGCCATGTCTACGAGAAGAGTTGCAAACGTGAACATTACAGCATAATTTCTGAACTGGCCCGAACAACCTAAGTGTCTAGAGTAGGTGAGTGGATTCACACGGAGAACCCATCCATGGATTAAGGCTGTTGTGGAGCAGCATGCTGAGCTACGGCCAGCCCCACTGGAATACCCAGCAGAGCTGACCTCGGGAGAGGGGAAATCAGGTCAGGGACACAGCAGGAAGGACTGGGAGGAATGGGCGCAAACCAGGAACCTTCTGGTGGTGGGAATGTCCCGTGCTACCACAGGACAGCGTCTAATCAATCGTGTGGGTGTATGTGGGGGGGGGGGGTCAGGGCTCATTAAACAACACATTTAAAAGGACACACTCAGTATAAATATCTCACACTGCAGTACAACAGATTAGAAAGGAAGGTACCACATCTGGATCTAAAGTCTGAAGTGTATAAAATTTCAAAACCCAAAGAGCACTGGGGCAGCGATGCCAGACTTCCCTCAAAAATCAAACCTGAATGTGAGATTTATCCTCAGACCGTCACGTGCGTGATGGCAGCATTAGTAGTTATCTCAGAGAGGAAAACAGTGAAGTAGAGGCAGAAGGGTCGGAGAAACTCAAAGGCAGCCAGAATCCCCATCCAGTCCTCAGTCGAACAAGAACTGTTCATGAGTGAATACGTTTCACAGTCAGTCAAAATAAAAGAGGACACTTAGAAGATGAACTATAAACCCACTTTTGGAGAAAAAAAAAATCCTTTTGAAATATTGTCCTCAAACAACTGAAAAACAATTTAAGCTTTAGAAAATCAAGAAGGAAAAATCAGTTTAAACATGTATAACAGGTATTCAATATATGATTTGAAACAGTCACTCCTGGAGATGTAACACAAAGCAAAATAAGAGGGAAAGGCACTTGAATCCCAGGTTGTATTAAACTTCCCAGTGCTCTACAGGGAGACCAGTGCGCACACGCGCCATCAACTCAGCAGGAAGAGAGAAGCTGAGTGAGTGAGACCAACAGCCTTGGCGCCTCTGTGGTGGGTCCTCGGCCAGCTGGGGAAGGGGATAGGAAGGGAACTGTACTGGGCCTGGGCAGAACTCTTTGCCTGCACCTTATTACATAGCAAGTCTGACAGCAGCGGGGGTACGTGAGTCCCTGTGTCAAAGCATGTAGCACAAGCACTGGAACCAACGATTGAGAAACGGACGTCATGCCTCTTCACGGCCAAGGCCACCGACAACCCAGCGAATCCAAGCCGCAGCCCACAGAACCGGGGACGTCTTTGCCAGCTGTCCGCCTAACAGAGGGTTAACGTCCAGCATATACAAAGACTTCAAAAAGCTCAACGCCAACCGGGAGGTTTGTACCAAATTTAAAACTGGGGCATGGGATTAAACAGGATTTTCAAAAGAAGAAATACAAATAGCTGAGAAATATTTTAGACATCCTTGACCATGACAGAATTATAAATTTAAACTATTTTGAGACTGCACCCTGCCCAAGTTACCATAGCTAAGATTAGAAGAAAAAATAAGAAATAAGAAAGACAACACGTACTGGTTTGGATGTGGGAAAGAGGGACAGCTGTTCTCTGTTGGTGAGACTGAAAGCTGGAGGAGCCATTGTGAAATGCGTGTAGTGGTTCCTCAGAAAGCTAGGACTATATCTACCATCTATTCACAACAGCCACAAAATAGAGACAGCTCCAGCGTCCATCAACTGAGGGACGGATAACGGAAATGTGGTGCACTTACAAAATGGACTGTTATGCATTCGTAAAAGCCCAAGAGATTATAAGACCTGCACATAAATGGAGGGAGCTGCAAACAGCTCTGAGTGGGGCACCAGACCTAGGAACACAAACTCTGCATGTCCTTTCTCTTGTGTGGATGCTGGCTGTGGACATTCAGGTACGCGTGCTTAAATTAGGATACACAGAAGTCAGGAAACCAGTAAGCAGCCCTGGGGGAGGACGGCAAGGGAAAGAGGACAGAACACAGGCAGTGAGGGGGGAGGGCTAGAACAAAAGGGTTGGTTACACGTGGTGGGCGTGGAAGGGCAGCATGGAGATGGGCGTACAGAAGGACAAGCAACAAAAAAAGAACCGTTGAAACCTGCAGTGGTATCCCTTACAAATATACAAGGAGTTTGCAAGCTACCCTGAAGCAGGGAACATTGCCTCCCCCAGACACCACAGTCTATTAAATAACCCCCCCCCCCCGCTAGAATGGATCATCTCTCTCTGAGTTGTCAGTGGAGCCCATGGATCCCCTAGACAGTGCAGGCTATTGTCACTACTCCTGGTTCCCTTGTGGAACTCCATGGTAAGACCGTGTTGCTGAAGACAGTACATACCTGATTCACAGAACACGGCAGAATCAAGCAGGCTGGTCTGGAAGACTCACCCCTACAGGCTAGCTTGCACAGTAATGGAAGGTTCTATGCACACCACAGGAGGAGAGAAGTTCTTACCCAGCTTGATGCCTGTGAGCTACTGTAATCCAGCTGTGAGGTGGAAAGACGCCACTGCTGTAAGAGTGGCATGCGTGTTCTAGGAGCAACCAACCACTGTCTGACTGGATTTAAAGCCTGCTCTGAAGGATGGAACCCATGCCTGGTACCTTCAAGCGAGATAAAAATCCATGGGTGGCGGTCATAGGTCCCAGAGAAGAACCCAGGACTGTCATTCTGCTAAATGGACATGGCAATAAACTGTCCCTAAGCGGTTATCTCTGTGCCCATAGATAAATTGCATTTGTCGAGCCTCACCAGAGAGCTTCTCTTTTACAGCGCAGAGATACTTACAACCAGTCAATAGGCACAGATAAGAAATGGGAGCTCTACACCATACTCCCTCCCTGCCAGGCTCGAGGTAACCTCGCAAGACATCGAGGACAGAGTGCAGAGCCAGAGGGATAGATGCTTTTCAGCAAATGGTGTTTGCTTGCCACGGTAGTGCTGCACCCAGGGACTCACAGCCCCTGACACGACCTGCACAAGGCCAAGCTAGCCAAAATCCCAGTGCGGACCAGAAAGGAGCACATGGGGCCCTCGCTGAGGAGAGTCTGCTGGCTGATGGCTTCCAGAAGAGGGATGTGGCCCCAGAGAGACTCCTGTGCTCCAGTGGATGGCCTCACACCCATGCACACACAGGCAGCAAAACATAGATACAGTGTGAAAGAAAAGGGGGGAGGGGGTTGGGATAGGAGAAATGAGAGGGTGAATTTGATCAATAATTAAAAAAAAAAAAAGAAAAAAGGCACATGTGTGGTCAAAGGCTGTCTGTCTGTCTCCAGTGGACTGCAATGAAAATGGTAATCACAAATTTAAATGTAAAAAATAAAAAGAGAGTTTTAAGTCCTGTATACATTTGTAAATATATTATCTAAAGGTTCTACATTTAAAAATACAAATGTTAAGTTCAAGAATCTAGTACACATGCAACACGCCTAACCTATGAAGAAGCAGATGCCACAAATCAGAAAAGATAAATTTATCAGCCCTGAGGCTTTCGGTGTGGGAAACGGGCACTGCTTAGGTCATCAAACTAAAGGAGGACCATTGCCTGCCTGATCCAGCGGGAAACGGGCACTGCTTAGACCATCAAACTAAAGGAGGACCCTCGCCTGCTGATCCAGCGGGAAACGGGCACTGCTTAGACCACCAAACTAAAGGAGGACCCTTTCGTGACCCATGAGCTCCATCACCAGTCACAGGTTCTCAGCCTGAGGAACACAGCCACGTGACACAGCCTAGACAGTGCCCCAACTCAGACTCCGGCACTCATTCATTCATCCAATCATCTCCTCAGGCACCTAACTCAGCTCTATTGATGACAGGAAAATGATCCTGTGGTCGAAATACCCACCAATGAGTGAGTCAGGCAGATTCGGATGTACTCAAAAGGGGGGGTGGTTGCTAACATTTTAAGTTGTATTTCTAAAATTCGTAACAAACTTATACATGTTCAATGTGTACTATTCACAAGAAAAGCGGGTGCCATTGTACACCGTGAAGGCAATTTAGTACTTTTTGATACTCATGGATCTTAAGTACTGGGGGTGACGCAACATGTGAGCAGTCATTCTTTCCAAATTATTTCATTTTTGCTTTTGACTTTTTGTATATTTCAAAGTTTTCTCTGTTAAGTGCGTGGAAGGGGACACCATATTTTACACTAAGAAACAGTACTTTTTTTTTTTTCCTGGCATCAGCATTGCTGAAGATATCAAATGAGCATCGAGCATGTGCCTCACAGGGGAGCCGGGCAACGTGCTGGCTCCCGCCACCATTTTTCTGACGCACCCTGAGTTCAGATTTCCAGCAAGCTGGCTAGCCTAAATACTACCTCTCAGGAAAACAGGCAACCACATACAGAGCCCACTTCCAAACCGCACACAGCTCAACTCTAACGTGTTTCCATGACGTACGTGCCCATCCAGAAAGTCTTCAACCGAGACCACCCACGCTTGCTCCACCATGCATCAGGTAAGAGTGACTCTGGGATCATCTATGAATTGGTGGCTTTGGCGTGGAGAGTCTGGAACCCCACGTCCAGACTCCCAAGTGCCCCACCGCCCGGCCCCTGCGCTGCTTCTGGCAAGGCGTTCACTCTAGCCCCACCAGCAAAGCCGCACCTCAGAGACCACAGCATGGCTGGCGTGGGTCCCTGGGTCCCACCCAAGTAAGAAAGAACACATGTACAGTACCTTCTCGAAGCGGCGTGGGCTTGGCAGAATTTTCCCCACTCATTAAAACAACAGAAGATGCAGCTGCTCGAACTGTAGCCTGCCATGTTGACATGGCAACGGGCGGTTCCTGACATGGAAAAAGGGCCCTGTTGTTGATGGGGGACCCCATGGTATAAACACATGGCCTGCAGAAGAAAGACAAAGACAGATGAGGGAAGGACCTTTAAAACGAGTTGTCATTTATCTCACCACCATGGCAGCAGGGTCATGTTGAGCTCTGCAAGTAGAAACATTTGAGGCTTTGTAGCCGACTCAAAGCCCGTCGAACTGAACATGCCAAGGGCCTGCTAAATCAATAGCTCGGTGGTTACTCCTCCCAAACGAATCAAATAAGTGAAAAGGTGTGTGTGAGTGTGTGCGTGTGCGTGTGTGCGTGTGTGCGTGCGCGTGTGTGTGTGCGTGTGTGTGTGCGTGTGTGTGCGTGTGTGTGTGTGTGCGCGCGTGTGTGTGTATGTGTGTGTGTGTGAGTGTGTACGTGTGTGTGTGTGTGTGTGCGTGTGTGTGTGTGTGAGTGTGTGTGTGTGTGCTAAGAGAAAAAAATTGGATAAGGTTTTAAATACTATTCTGCAAAGTTATAATTTATGCTGCCCTTAGGCCTTTCTGCCTTCAAAGGAAAAAGGCTTCAGAGACATTCTTACAGACTTTTTGGAAAGTATTCTGGAAAAGAAAACATGGCTAGAGATTTCTGTGATTATTAATCTTGGAAAAACCAGCGGTGGTCTCAACGCCAATGTTGGCAGGCAGACCCTCCCGGTCCTGGAAACCGCCTTCTCAGACTGAGCCTTTGTGGGGAACCCTTGTGTGGAAGCCAAGAACAGGGTTTGGCACAAACAGGATGGTAGAGGTCAAAGCAACTGGGCTTGGAAGAGCAGAGGAACAAGCCCATTACCAAAGCAAGGTATGAAACCCACAGCCTGAGTTAGGACTTGGTCCCTCCAAGTATAAACACTCCCAAACCAAGCAGAATCCCTTTCCATGATTAAGTCATGGTTGACAGAGATAGCAAAGACCTAAAGACTTGAAAATTCAGAGTGATCCATTCTCCCTCCACAGAGAAGGCACAACTACTGGCTTCTCAGGACAACATCTTAGGAAAAGAACAGCACTCTGCTTTCTTGGATTTACAACAAATGCCAATGAATTCAGCTGGACTTGCAATGTAAATGAACCGGATACTAGTTCTTGGGGATAAACTGTTTTCAGTGACATCATTATGACCGAACATTAACGTGTCCGTACGATATAGGAAAGAACACACAGGTGATGGCTCTCCTCTATCATCAAGGCCCAATTAAAAAACAAAAACAAAACAAAAGAGAGAGAGAGGGCAGGGTAGGGCTTAGCAAGCGAGAACCGTTACACAAACGACAGAGTGGGGCCAGCCAGGGGCTGTGTTCGTGGAGTAAGCAAAGGAAGACAAACCCTCTAAGCCCAGCATGCCTGCTGTTGACCTTAGAGAGCATGGTGACTGCTCAGGACCACATAGTCTTTCTCTGCCGACTACTCTGCAGAATGGTCTTTTCAGGAGGGAAGGGGGCAGTTTCTGGCCTGGAAGGTTCCAAGTTTTCCTCTTCCCATCACATTGATCTCTGTCAGAGGCTTTGATCAGCAATCGGCAACTAGAGAGCTGGCTGTAGGGGAAGTGGGCGGACGGGAGCCTGGAAGGCCCGATCGGATCTGTTGTGTGGCTTGATGCGGCCTTCCTAAAATGGGGCAAATGGCCGGGTCAGGGGTCACAGACAAAGGAGGTCAGCCAGAAGTATCCAGAAGCTTCTGAGGGTCACAAAGTGTACAGGCTCCCAATTTATTTCCATTTATTATTTTATCTAATACGTTTACAACTTTGTGTTTCATCAAAACTGTGATACAGTCTCCTCTACCATGGGAAACCGCCTGCTTTCTTGTGCCACACAGCAAAACCCAACATTTCTAGTAGAGGAAGTTCCATCGACAACGGCCTCCTCCCTCCTCCTGATTCCATTTCATGGTGCCATTACTAAATCCAGAAGTGACCAGTATCATCTAGATGGCAAGTTTAAAGACACTGTCACCTTGAAATGGACAGGACTTACTCAAGAGAGGCGATGTTTCATACTGCTTTGGCCTTTGGAAGGCCCTCCTGGGGCCAGGTGAGAATGTGGAGATCTTTCATGGAATGTCATGGAATGGTATCACGGTACACAAAAAGAAACTAGGCTCTAGCTACTGTGTCTTTGCCACAGTTGCTTGGCTTGTCGGCAGCATGGCTACAGACGGCGCTCTTGCGTCTGGGCTCTTCCCTTCCAGTCTTACAATATACTACTCTGATCCTTGGTTATATAGGCCACTGTTATTTGTCATTTTTTGATCACATTTTATTCTTTTAGGCAAGCTTGGGGAATCCCTGCTGAAGAGGGGGAGGAAGGATTGCATGAGCCAGAGAGAACAAGGACATCACAACAAAACCTACATTATCGACTAACCTGGGCTCGAAGGCGCTCACAAGTCTGAATTGACAACCAGGGGGCCTGCATGGGACTGACCCAGGCCCTCTACAAATACGTGGCAGCTGTGTGGCTTGGTCTACTTGTGGAACTCCTAACGGCGGGAGCAGGGACTGTCCCTAACGCTTTGGCTGGTTTGGGGAACCTACTCCTCATAATGGGTTGCCTTGCCCAGCCTTAATACAAAAGAGGGGTTTAGTCCTCCGCAACTTGATATACCAAGTTTTGTTGATCCACAAGGCCTGCCCTTTCTGAACAGAAACTGAGGAGGAGGAAGAGATGCGGGCGGGGATCAAAGGGGAGGTGGGAGGGGGAATGGGAGGAGAAACTGTGGTCAGGATGTAAATTAAATAAATAAATAACTTTGTTTAATAAAAAATAGTTTTAGCCCAGTGTCATGGTGCATGCCTTTAATCCAAGCATTTGGGAGGCCAGCCTGGTCTACCAGAACAGCCAGGGCTACATAGAGAGACCCTGTCTCAAAAACAAAGAGATTTTGATTGCTTATTCTTGTAATTTTGTGGTCTTTTGAGACAGGACTATGCCCCTGTGGCTCAGGATGGTCTTGACATTACAGAGACCCGCCTGTCTCTGTCGTCCCTGTGCCAACAACACACCTGAAAGACCTTCCTCTTAAGAAGCAAAGGATGTTTCTAACCTAGTGAAGAGGGGGTCTAGAGATGAGAAAATATTTATCAGCTACACATCTGACAGAGGGCGTTCATAACACACAAAAAACAAACAGACAGAATGGCGACAAATAAATATGGAATGTCCTTAGCCATCAGAGAAATAAAATTTAAACTACTTTGAGATTTCATCTTACCGGAAAGAATCACAAAAGGAAAAAAAGGAAGGGAGGAAGGGAGGGAAGGGGAAGGAGGGAGGGAGGGAAGGAGGGAGGAGGGAGGGAGGTAGAGAAGGAGGAAGGAAGGGAGGGAAGGAGGGAGGAGGGAGGGAAGGAGGGAGGAGGGAGGTAGGGAAGGAGGAAGGAAGGGAGGGAAGAGGGAGGAGGGAGGTGGGAGGAGGGAGGGAAGGAGGTAGGGAAGGAGGGAGGAGGGAGGGAGGGAGGTGGGAGGAGGGAGGGAGGGAAGGAGGTAGGGAAGGAGGGAGGAGGGAGGGAGGGAGGAGGGAGGGAGGGGGGAGGGAGGGAGTGAGGAGGGAGGGAGGAAAGGCAATAAATGCTTGTGGGGGGGGGGAAGGGGACACCGATTCATTGCTGGTGGGAGTAGAAACAGTGGTGGTCCCTCTAAGAGCTAGAAATGTAGTCACCATATGGTCCAGCTAGGCGTATTCCACGCAGAGGCACCAACTCATACCCCCCCCCAGTCCCCGCTGCCCTTGTCACAATCGTTAAGAAATACAAACAACCTAGAAGGCCAGCCATGGACAAGCGGTTAACGAAAATGTGGTTCACATTTACAAAATGCAATATTTTTTTAACTATACGGAAATGATGAGATTTGCAGGTAAGTGGATGGCGTTGGCAGCAGTATCTACATGTCATACTCTTAGAGGTCAGGGAGCTATTGAGGGCCCATAGGGCCGAGTGGTCTCAAGGAAAAGAAGTCAGAATGCCGGCAATATGAAGGAGGAAAGAGGGTCAGAACAGGAGGGGCGAAATGGCGTGGGTGGGAAACGGGTATTGGCTGGGATAACTTACACTAAAGGCCTTTGAAAGATTTATATGGAGGCCTACTAGTACAGAAGTTCTCTAAAATACATATAAAAACATGTAAGGGGAACAATGTCTCCCCTTAAGACATCATAATTATCATTAAAAGTCCATTTCCAGTACAGTTACCTCTCTCTGAGTTGTTGGTCAGTGGGATTCCATAGAGCACCCCCCTCTCAAAAAAAAAAAAAAAATTGTCATTGTCTTGGTTACCCCATAGAATTTGATGGGGACGTCCTTCTGTATATATGTTTCTTTTATTGGCTGATGAATGAAACACTGTTTGGCCAATGGAGGCAGGAAGATAGGCGGGACTAGGAGAATTGTGGAGAAGGTAGGCAGAGAGAAGCGCCTTGAGGAGACACCACGTAGAGACCAGGAAGGTAGGACGCACCAGGACGCACTAGGTATTCTCTGGTAAGATAAGGCCATGCAGAAATAACATAGATTAATAGAAATGGGTTAATGATTAAGACAGAGCTAGCCAATAAGAAGCCCTAGCCATCGGCCAACAGTTTTATGATTAATATAGCGCCCATGTGTTTATTTGGGGCAAAGCAGCTGTGGGACCAGATGGGACAAGAACCTCCAGCAATGAGAATTTGATGGTTAAGACCTTACTGCTGAAGACACTACATACTTGAGTCCCAGGACAAGAGAAATCAAGCTAGAGTCACTTGCAAGCTTCATCCCTACTGGCTAGTTTTCTCAGTGCTGGAAGGTCCTATGTACACTACTGGGAGGAAAAAGAACTAACAATTGTGTACAGTTACGAAGCCTGTGAGCTACAGTGACCAGCCTGGAACAGTATGCCCACCCGCGGGTGAGAGCAGCGTGGATGCTGTGGGAGAAAACCAACCAGTTTCTGACTGGACTTAAAGGCTGGTCCACATATGGAATCCAGTCCTGGTTCCATTAGCAGGGCCAAAACCCCACCGCGGGCTGCCATAGGCTCTAGCAGAGAACCGAGTGATTTAATTCCGCTGAATTCACATAGTTCTTATCTTTACCCACAGCGCACCTCCAGGCAGGTTACCGCAACTAATACAGAGACTTACAACTGGGCATTGTGCCGAGAACAGGACTGTGGGGTGTGCAGCTCTGAACAAGACATCGATGCCGCATCCCTGGAGCTCAGGGGTCGTGACAGGGCCGTGTGTACAAGGCCCCTCAACGCTCAGGGGCCTCGCACTGAAGAGGAGACTCAAAGGTCGTAAGAGCTAGAGATGACGTGGCAGTGGATGACTCCAAGGAAACAGTGTCTTCCAGATACAAGAGATGCACGTGTGAACTGACCAGAGACGGTGGGAGCATGCACGGGAGCTGTGCCGGTTCAAGTCGGCGGGCAGCTCAAAGCCCCGAGAAGGGAAGGTGGACACGGGGCCCCACCCCAACCAAGAAGCTGCCTGCAACTCACACCCACTGACAAAGGGGGAGCCAGCTTTTCCAATGGAGTGCCACACCCCAGGACAGGTCCCCAGCCAACACAAAATTAACTCAGGGACATCTTTGTGGACCCTTTGCTTTGTTCTGGCATTTTAGACTCATTGATCTTTTGTTTGTTTTTGATTTATGCTTTCGATGTTTTTGTGCGCTTTTTTTTTTGAGAGGTAGAAAGTCAAAATATAGTATATGGAAAGTTTTAGCCATACAAGATCTGTATAAAATCAAGCCAACAAAACTCCCACCAATGGGGGAGGGGCTCCTGAAGTCCCACCCGTATCGGAGGAGCTGTAGGCCAGAGATGGGTGCTGGAGGAGGGTACACAGGCTTTCAAGGATGGGACTCCGTGAGGCTAACCTATGCTCAGGTGGATGCCACCCAACACCCATACCCACAAAACTATACCCACACATATACAGGCAGAGGGAGAGAGGCAGAGAGAGGGATAAAGAGGGGGAGAGAGGCAGAGAAAGAGGGATAAAGAGGGGAGAGAGAAGGGGGAGAGGAAGGATAGGAAGGAGGAAGGAGTAGGAACTCATGACACGGGAGGGAAGGTGGTGGAGGGGAAGGGAATAGGGGAGGAACTGGGGGGGGAGGAAGCTAGATTTTGATCCAAACTCATTATATGCATGCATGAATATTAAATAAAAGCATCTAAATAAACAGAAACCTGAGCTGCTCTTCTCATTCTTTTCAAAGCTTTCTTGTGTAGTGAGCTACAAAGCAATGGAGTTAATTCAGCGGGGAAGTGGTACGCATGTCTCACATCTGGCTTTGACGCTAATCTAAAAGTACGGGTAGTGTACATTGTCCTGGGTCCAGCATGTGAATGAGTATGCCAGAAAAGTTAGTACTTACCAGTTTTCATCCTGGCCCTTTCTAAAACAAAGAAACAACTCAAATGCTGCACAAAATTTAAAGTTTAATATTTATTTTCCCAGGTTATTTATTCCCCGGAATCATAGTTTTGAAAATGTCTTCTATGCTGAACTCAGTATCTCCTACACTGAACGCTCATTCAGAGACACCATCGGCTAATAAAGCCAGACTTCCTGGAGCAGCTGGCTGCTTTCTCAACTACCATCTTGAGCATCAGTGGAAAGGGACGCTTACCAGAGGGGATGTCTCACTTTTAAATAACTTTCTCTTTAATGGAATGGAAAAACTCCAAGAAATGCAAGGAAAAAAAAGGAAACACATTCTATTCAAACAGATTTTCATTTTCAGTTTCTTAGGTATCCTGAGGACAGCTAACTTCTGTAGTGATGTATTATTTGTGATTTATTAAAGCTTGACTGAGGATTCAGAAAGCAAAGCCAGCCTCAAGCTATAGAGATCAGGCAGTGGTGATGCACACACACCTTTAATCCCAGCAGCCAGAAGCTAGGAGGTGGTGGTGCACACCTGTAATCCTAGGACTCAGGATTAAGAGGTGGACGGAGCTCCGTGAGTCCAGGGCCACCCACATCTACACAAGAGGAATCCAGTCCTAAAGAGAAACAGCTCACACAAAGATGACCTCAGCGCCTGGATCCACACGCCTTTAATCCCGGCACTGGAGGGCATAAAAGACAGGAGCGGGGGGCTTCAGTGCTCAGTTTCAGGGTTCATTCTGCAGCCTCATTGAGGACAGGAAGACGTTAAAGTCTCAGGGTTCTCCAGCCACACTGAGGAGAGGCAGCAGCCTGAGGTTTGGTGGAGCTAGGGTCTCATTTCTGTCTGAGGTAGAGTGAGGGGTAGTGACCAGCTGCTTTGCTTTCTGAACCCTCAGGCAAGCTTTCATAAATCATGAATAATATATCACCACACTAGGACAAACTGGCTAGACTAGCTGAATCAGTGAGCTCCAAGTTCAAGGAAGATATTCTGTCTCAACACCTAAAGCGGAGAGCGTCTGAGAAAGACACCACACGATGTCAGCTGCTGGCTTCCACATGCAGGCACAAACATGTGAACACGCATGCACAGCACAAGCACATTCACACGTGAAAAAGAAAACGAAAGCACAGTTAGGTCAGGGGACACCGAGTCCACGTTCTCTAGGGAGGCTGTTTCACAGTGCCGTTACATCGTACTTTTCATCCTGGGATGGTGTCCCCTCCACACCGCTCACGGCTCACTCACTCACTAATTACCAAGCAGAGTGACTGTGGATCAAGTGCCTGACACTGTGCCCAAGTCCTGTCTGCGAAGGACATGAAAGTCCATGCCACGCAGGCCTGACAGTCCGTGGTAAACAAGAGGGTGAGAATGCTCACACAGGTAACAGGATTTCCTCGGGTGTGGATGCTAAAACTACTCTTGTGCTTCTGGGGAACGCTGCTGTTCACCCCATCACATCGAAGCCCACATCGCTGAGGAAATATATTTTGTCCCTAACCTAGAATCCCAGTCTGCCATGGAGAGTTCTTAGTTCCTGGACAGTCAGCTGGAAGCAGCTGGGCCTACTCATGTAGTTTACAGAGAAGCAGGGTCTCAGGAAGTGTCACCCCAAAGGGGGGAGGTGAGGGGAAGAGCAGCTCTCTGTAATTTCCTTATAAAACTAACTGTTTGTACCCTCTTAGGACTCCACGGACGTCACAGACTGAAGCATGGCATAGAGCCTTCCGTCACATGAGTGTGCTTTTCTGACTCACGCCAAACAGAGAGACACATCAGGGGCAAGCTCTGGGTCGACACTTCTCCAGGGAAGCCAGGACTTCCGGATGCGATGGATCCGCATCTGTCTTAGTAGTTAGCGTTCAGGACAGGAGACCATGTCTGAGGCTACCAACACACCTTCCAACTGCCAATAGCTTCTAACCTAATGTTTTAATTCAAAAGTGAAGCATCTGGGAGTATAAAAACTACAGACCCCTACTCAAATATTCAACAGCATTGTATGGTTAACCTCGGTGAGAGCCTCCAGTAATTCCAAACATTTTGAAATAATAACACCTGCTCCTTCACACTCCCCAAAGAACGCCCAGGAAGGGGCGCTACCAACAATCACCATGCTTTTACATTCGTGTAACCATACCGACCCTGCAATTTTCCGAAGGCGTTCTCAAACTCTAGCGGACAAAAGGCAGAACGTGAACTCCCTGCGAGGCCTGGAAACCAGAGCAGGAAGGAGGGAAGACGCGAATCAGAGCTCAATGTCAAAGCGGCACTCCTCGGGAGGAGAGTGAGGAAGAGATGCAAGCAATTGCCAGAGGCCACCAGCCCCGCCAAAGGGGCCAAGACTGTGAGGGAATGTTCTCAGCAGCAGCGAGCAGATGAGCCACCCTCTGTCCACCTCTCCAGTGACTCGCCACGCTGACTTGCACAACCAAAGGAATTTGACTTAGAAATTCTCATATTCCAAAAGTCAGTAACACCAGGCCAAGGTGCTGCCTGTGCCAGGCATCAAGCCCCCGACTCTAAGAATCCGGTGTCCCAGAGACCAAGAGTCACATCCCAAGAAACCAGCGTGCAGTACAGCGGGTCTGACTGCTTCAGTTCTCAGAAGCAGCTCTCTGTCTCTCTGTCTGTCTCTCTCTCTGTCTCTCTCTCTCTCTCCCTCTCCCCCTCTCTCTCTCTGTGTTTCTGTCTCTGTCTCTATGTCTTGCTGTCTCTCTGTCTCTCTCTCCCTCCCTCCCCAGTGGCAACCAGCTGAGAGACAGGTACAGCGAGAAAGTCACACGCGGCTGGCCTGGCCTCACACTGGCGCAGCCTCAGAGCAGTGGGATCCCAGGTGAGCTCAGAGATGTGCCACTCCATCAGCGGCCCGCCAGCCCCTGCGAGTCACCACCGGTGGTCCCCACCCCACCAGCAGCCAGGCTCAGCACTTGAGCAGAAATGCTGGAACCGAATCAAGGGACCTCTCCAACCTCATCCACAGGAGGTGATCTTGACAACAGTCCGGCGGCTGAATGCTGCAGGATCTACCTGCCGTCTGCCTCTGGGCCTGCCTGGGTAAGGGCTACAGAACAAGCGGAAGCCCCCACAGACCCCGTCTCTTCTTAGAGATCATCCCCCAAGCGCACGAGATTAGGGGCAGAGAAGTGCCTGGATAACCTACCTGCCACTCTGGTCTGAGGTCCAAGTCACTGACTGCCCCTCGGGTTTAGTTTTATACCATACCCTGATGGCCCGAGGAAAGTCGGCAGCTGTCTGAGCCCCCGCCTTCCTGATCTGTAAGCTCCAATTGTCGGTGTCAAAGAAGAGCTCCCCACAGCCAGGGGCCTGGCTGCAGTGGGTGTAGCATTCTAGCTGCTCCCTCCAAACTTCTGCAGGCAGAGCCACAAGGTCACGGACAATCTCACGCCTGAGCTTCTCAGGAGACGCTGCGGGCTTGGGAGCCTTCGTAAATCTCTCAAGGCCTGGTACGGAGGCCACATCCACCTCCTCTACCTTCAGCACACACAAATCACAGCAGTCCAACACTAGCAAGAAATCCTCTCTCCCATGATTCCCTGTGTCACAGCAGTACTTTGAGCTAGAGATCTCAGAAGCACGTTCCCAGTTGTCATGGTTACCATCGTTATCAAAGGCATCTTGATCACCTTTACCACAGGCTGCACATTCACTGTGTCCCATCTGAGGTGAGAAGGTACTTGCATCCGTCTCAGGAACATGGCATGGCTCAGCTGTCCTGAATGAGCAGCCTTCCCCTGACTCCATCTGGAATGGTTCCTGGGTGGAACTTGACCCTTTATTAAAGCTGCTCCCCTCTCCAAAGAAAAGAACTATAGTGCCCTCAATGACCCGACTTCCAAAATCCACACCCAAGTCTA
Organism: Cricetiscus sungorus; assembly: GCA_030556225.1. Taxonomy (NCBI): domain Eukaryota; kingdom Metazoa; phylum Chordata; class Mammalia; order Rodentia; family Cricetidae; genus Cricetiscus; species Cricetiscus sungorus. The sequence continues at coordinate 28,528,631 of JANBXA010000190.1, read as the reverse complement.
GTACATAGTGCTTCACGAGCAAGTGGCTGGTGTTGGCCATGAGAGGCAGGTCATCGCGGGAAGGGTCCAGCTTTATGTCCATGGTGCAGCCTGCAGTTGGTGGCTTGACTAAATCTCCGCCAAGGCTTCTTGTATCTCCTTAGTCATTCAGAAGCACAAATGCCTGGCTTACCAAATAAGAAGCTCCTGCTGTCACAAGTTATATTTCCACAGCTTTCAGCTCCCTGGCAAAGGAAAAGATACGGTCAGATGGAATTCCAAACGCGACCCTAACTGTTCCTGCAGTTGCAGACCCTGCAGGCTGGGCCACGTTACTTACTAATCCCCCAGGTGGCAGATGCTCAGAGAGAAGGAAGGCTCATCCTGGTGACTGGCAGGAAAGAAGCTTCATTACCGACCTCTAAGCTGCTAAGGGGCACAGTCCTTGTTTCAGAAAAGAGCAATTCTTATGCAAAACTGCAACTATTACTGCCTCTTGTTTTAAAGTATATTAGATGTATCAATTCTAATTTTGTGCATCAAAAGGCAAGTGGTTGTTTTTTCTACTGTGATTCTAAATAACAAGTGTGAATGAGGGCTAAATGGACTCATACACTGTATTCTTTGAGAGTAATAATTTAATCCACACAATATAACTCCAGGGATTAATGTGCTTTTCACATTAGGACGGCCTTCCTATCAGCACTTCCAGTAAATTACAGGAAAATGAGCCAATTTACCAGGAGTCATTCTGAGTATTCCTTTGAGATTGCTCATGGAGACTTTTCAAATTTATAGTTAAATACTCAAGGTATACATTACATCTTAATAGCTGAAAACCCATTAACATTCTAGGTAATAGCTTTCTTGTGGCAAACAAAAGGTCTCATTTGGAAAAAAAATATGCAAATATCTATAAAAGGAAAGAGGGAAATTAAAATGTGGAAGCAGATGTTGCAATACAAAGTGAGAATTCTTCAGAAAAGTTCTGAACCAAAATCACTCTTACGTGATAGCAAAGAGCCAAGGGGAAATATTTGACTCACTCAGACCCTGACATCTACCTGACTTCTTTAGCATGTGCTACTTGTCCTTTACCCAAAAAAATGTCAGGGGAAAGAAATAAAACATGACGACAGAGGAGACTATTTTAAAACTATCTAGAGGTTCTTCTTTGTCAACCACAAAACTATTTGTTTGACCTTAAACTGAGCACTGCCACCTCCACCCCCTGACCCCCCATTTCTATCTTGCTTCTTTCTTTCTGAGCTTATCTGCCCCTACCAGACCTTATTACAGCCTCTCCTGCTAGACTCGCCTAGTGAACAACCCAACTGAGTTCTTAGTTTCTACCTCTCTCCTAGTGATTTCCCCATCAAGATCTCACTTAACCTTAGGAAGCATGGCCTCCTATAGCATGGCAGTGCCCTCTCCAGGCAGACCTCCTTGCCTTTGGGAGTGTGACTGGCTTCTGCATATCCTTGCTTTGAGGGCTATCTCTCATATCCACTGGTAAATTCATGCTCTCCCTCCAAACCTCAGTTCAGATGCCTCAAAACCCTTCCTGGATTCCTCCTTCTCACTAACCAAACCATTTGGTAATGACCTTATTTTATTTCAGAGTTTACTTGGTTTTCAGACAAGGTAGCCTCAAACTTGCAGTAATTCTCCTGTTTCTGCATCCTGAATGCTGGGGTTGTAGATGTGGACCACCAGGGTTGGATTGGTAATGAATTTAAATACAACAGGAACAGAAAGAAATTAAGATACAAAGATCAGTTTGAGGTTTTTGGAGAAGCTAGTATCTGGAGGAGCTAGTATCTGGCTTGGTACTAGACAAGGCAGTGTGTAAAAAGATAAGTGTTTGTTACTTTCTGCAGGATTTCCACTGAACTTACCATTTACAAATAATAAACTCAGATACAGACATCAATGGCATCCATTAATGGGAAAATGCTGTGAAAAGCTTATCCTGCTGGTATCTGGAGCAGCTAACACATACTAGATACACTGTTTCGTTAACTGGGCTTTTTCTTTTCTTTTCTTTTCCTTCCTTTGTTTTTTTGTTTGTTTGTTTTTGAGGTAGGGTCTCATACACACACTATAGCCAACCTAGACCTTTCTATGTAGTTCAGGCTGGCCTCAAATTCCCAGCAATCCACTTGCCTCTGTCTCCTGAGTGCTGGGGTCATAGGAATAAACCACCTTGCCTTTTTATGCTTAGACTTTGAAAATAAATCTTTGAAAACATACACACACACACACACACACACACACACACACACACACACACACACACACACACACCGTGGCGTGGGGTATAGAGGGAGGGAAGAAGAGAGGGAGGGAGGGAGCCAGATACACAGAAAAAGAACAATGCCTACTGAAGAGATCTCTACTGAAGAGATAGTTTAGCACTTATTTCACAGAACAAAGCTCCCCATTAGCTGACCCGATAGACTCTCATATTTATTTCTGCAAATGTGTGTGAGTTAAGAGTTCACAATGTCCTACAAAGCCATTTTCAGTACTTGTGCCCATGGTATCAAAGAATAATGCAGGGCAGCTGCCTTAGAGCTGCATCATGTCAGGCCGGCTGTAGAAACCGTCACTACCAACACCAGGAGGGGGCTTTCTGGTGGCCAACCAGGGATGGTTCTGAAGTATTTGAGAAGCTGGGTCTCTGTGCTGTCCACTCCGTCTCTGGGCTCCGACCTCAGTCTCCAAATGCTGCCACAGCTAGGGTTCCCCTCTCCCCAGTTTTGGTGTGAGCTTTATTTACATGCTTGTGTATCTGTCACTGGACGGACAAGCCTTTCTTTTTTCTTCAGCGACTCTCCAGTGCTTTCTCCGTGGACGCCATGCTAAGTCATGCCTCCTTACCTCTGCAATCCCACACCTGACGACCCTTTCTTAGCTCATTACGTAAGCCCCTACTCTGCTGAGGTGATCATGACTCTGAAATGCAGCCATGATGCAAAGAATCTCCAAGTCTTTATGACTAATGCTTCTTCCTAATGCAGGGGGAACAATGTTCTTCCCAATAAAGGGCTACTGTCCCTTTTGAACCCAACTTTTGGGGACTTTTATATAAAAATTCTTGTCATACTGAGATAATTTCAGTGGATACTAAATTTCCTGTACTGTTACTGGTAAAAGTGGAACATGGAGTGTGGCTTACTAAAGGAGTCAAAGGAAAATGAATTCCAAATAAAATGCACCTGCACGGCCATTGGCCAATGCTGGAACAGGTCAGAGGTCCCAGAAGAGGTAGCCACGTCCTCCAGCCAGAATGTAAGGTTGAAAGAGCAGAGAATGTTGAGCGGTCGGGTCGGAGCTGAAGGGAACTGAACAAAGCATGCCTGTCTGTGTCACGCGATGCTGTCCAACTCCCTAAGAAGTAAAGTCACAGGCAAGTGTCTCTTGCCACAAGGGAGGAAATGACAAACTAGCAATCAGCACCCTCTTTACTACGCTTAGACCCGTATTTCCTTTGGTATTTTTCCCACCATTATTTCCTTCTCAACAGTCCCTTCCTGCTCCCGACATTAGAACACTCTGCGGGTCCCTATCTTCATAAATGTGCCCCTCCTAGCCCTGCTGTCTGCATTGACGTACACGGTTCTAGGGATCAAAGCTGGGGACTGACACACTTCCACCATTCGCTACATCTCTGGTTCTGTTTGCTAGTTTAACCGGTCTTAACTTCATTGAACTTTAAAAATAAAAGAAATTCTTTGAGCATACTCAATCTAGATATTATTTTACAACTGTAGAGCACAAGACTCAGAGAGGTGCACTGTTTTACACAGAAGTTGGCCACTTCTCGCCTGTTTGTGAGGGATGAACTCCTCTACCCGCTCAACTCCCAGCAAGCTGCAAGGTGCCTCATTTGTACCGTCCAAATCACCACGTGTCACTCCAAGCATCTTCACACCCTCGCCTATCTTTCTCAGTCCACAGACTAGAGGCCATCTCTTTTGTGGTCTCTTTTATCTTTCTGTTTTTTTATTTTTATTTTTCCTGGAGGGCAGTATTTAAAGCCACCCCTAGGAGATAAGAAAACAACACTGAGCACTGTCACCTAAACTGTGTAAAATGTCAGCCCACTGTACCCTGGTGCTCCTTCACCTATGTCCTACTTGTGTTGGACGTGTGCACAGACTAAACCTCCCTCCTCTGGAAGTACACAGCTCTCGCCGGCGTCAATCGAGGTCACAGTCCCACATTGGGGAAAAGACGGACTGATTGTGGTTGCAAGTGCATGCCTGTGGCTACTATGGAAGGCTTTCTCAGCAAAATGGTAACCATATTTCTAAGAAGTCTGTCGACTTCAGCACTTCTGGCTATTGCAGTGTTCAGATTTTAAATGCTGGCCTGCCCCACTGAAGCATTTTCCACTTGCTGTCATAAGCTGTAACATGGAAAAGCCTCCCTCCCTATCAAAACCAATGGTAGGTTCTCAGCTACCCACCACAGCCTCTGAAGCATGTATGTTTTGGGTTCCAATGCTCACATGTCCATTTCAGCAATACCACTGAAAGGCTGTGGAGGATTCATGCACAGCTACTAAAGCCATGCACTGGAAAAGAGGCTGCCCTGTTCCATCCAGTGTAGTCGGAAACAGCCCCCTTAGACAGACACATCCCCACCCTCCACGGGAAATCACCCCATGCTTTTTCCAAGCTACAGAGCGGTGCGTATAGTTCTTGTGGCCTTTGCATATCCTGTGCTATAAATTCCGTGGGACTGATGCTTCCCTTCGGGTTTATGGCCATAGTAAGCGGAAAGCACTCCCTACTCTCGGTTCTCCATACACACCTGTGACATGACACTGATGGCACTTGTGACTTTAACGTGTGGTTACTTATAGAACAGGAATGGCTTCCGTGAATTCTAAAGTCCGGTAAAACGTCTTCCGCTGGGCTGATCGTGTTGTCTCACGAAACACCTATGCCTCCTGCATGCCACATCTTTTTCTTCCCCTTGCAATCGGCTTGGGGCCAAAAGGGGAATTTCTGATTATGCTCACGCCTCTGTACGCATGGAGGGCAGCTCTAGCGTCAACGCTGCACGTCGCTCCCTCTCAGAGGGAGGCAGCTTGACCTAATTTGACATGTTTGTTCTTCTTTTGTAAGACAAACGTTTAATGGAAATTGGTCACCGGGTTTGCATGGCCATGGTGCTAGTATATGGAACCATCACGCAAATGCAAAGCGAAGGAGACGGTGAAGAAAATGTCACATATTGTCACCATCTGATTCAGCTTCTTCCTTCAAAGACTCTGCAGCTTTCTTCTCTGCTTCCTCCCTTACAGCTTTTGGGACAATTCCATGTCTTCATTTAATTAGTTCACAAACCCAGCTGAGTGAGCTCTGGTTTGAAAGATTTATCCTTAACTTCATCATGTGCCATGTACATTATTTTTGCAACTTCTTTAACTACATCATGGCAAGTCATCTCTTTAATTTGAAGCTCTTCCATTTCTGTCTTTCCAGCCTATGGCATACCCCAGATAGCCGTACAAAACACCTGATGGGTCAACCATGTACAGATGTGCTCTGTCATTTACACTACTCGACCCTAACACGAAACTGCAGCCAAAGGTCTAACAGCACTGCAGTGTATAAGGGTGTGTGTACCTGGCCACTCAGTCTGCAAGATGCTTTAGAGGAATGTTATAGCCAATGTTAGAACTAAAGTTGGATGCTTCTTCTCTTGCCAAGCGTGCTAATGAACAACAGACCTGTAACTGCCATTCCAACATGTCCATCAACATTAAAAAGTCATTTATTGGAGCCTTCTTCATGAAGTTTAGAAAAGACTAACTTTTCTACCTCAAACACACACACACACATACACACACACACACACACACACACACACACACTCCACAACAACAAAATCACAGGAAGAATCAACAAACACTGATTATTGATAACACTCAATATCAAAGGTCTCAATTCCCCAAAATTCCCCTATAAAAAGACACAGACTAACAAAACAGACACAAAAACAGGATCCATTCTGCTGATGCATCCAAGAAACACACTGCCACACCAAGTATAGTCATCACTTCAGTGTAAAAGCACAGAAAAAGATATTCTAAGCAAATGTACCTAAGAAGCAAGCTGGTGTAGCCATTGTAACAGCTGACAAAATAGACTTCAAACCACAGCTAATCAGATGACATAGAAGGGAACTACACACTCAAAGGAAAAAATCTACCAAGAGGATATTACTTTTTTCTCTTTTTAAATAAGCCAGGGTCTTTCTATGCATCCCTGTCCTAGACTCACTACATAGATCAGGCTGCTCTCAAACTTAGAGATACACCTGTCTCTGCCTCCCAAGTGCTGGGAATAAAGGTGTGTGCCACCATGCACAACTCAGCATTGCAATTCTTAACATCTATGCACTAAATACAAAGGTACCCAAGTTCTTAAATGAAGCACTATTACAGCTTAAATTACACATCGACTTTCACACACTCTCACCTAGTGGGAGACTTTAATACCCCACTCTCACCAAGGGACAGGTTATCCAGACAGATACTAAACAGAGAAAGGCTGGAGTTAACTGAGGTTATAAACCAAATGGACCTAACCAATATTTATAAAACATTTCACCCAAATACAAAAGAAAATACCTTCTCAACACCTCATGGAACCATCTCCAAAACTGACCATGTACTCTAACACAAAGCAAGTAAGTCTCCACAGATACAACAAAATTGAAATAACACCCTGCATTCTATCTGACTACCACAGATTAAAGCTGGATGTCAACGAAAACTACATAAAGCTTATAAACTCATGAAAACTAAACAACTCACCACTGAATAAAAAATGGGTCAAGACAGAAATTTGAAAAAAAGTGAAGATTTTCTAGAATGAAATTAAATACACGAGACACAATGAAGGCGGTTGTAAGAGGCAGGTTCATAGCTCTGAGTGCCTACATTAAACAACAACAACACACGTGGAGAAACCTCATACTGGAAGCTCTACAGCAAAAGGAAGAAATGACACCAAAAAGGAGGAGATGTTAACAGACAATCAAACTCAGGGTTGAAATCAATAAAAGAGAAAATACAAAGAATCAACGAAACAAAAGAATTGTTTCTTTGAGAACATCAATAAGACTGGCAAGCCCTTAGCCAAATTAACTAAAAATGGAGAGAAACCATTCAAATAAATAAAATTAGACATGTGTGGATGAAAGTTTCTGTCCCACCTGGTCCTGCAGCTCCTCGGTCCCAAATCAACACACAGAGGCTTATATTGATTATAAACTGTTTGGCTGGTGGCTCAGGCTTCTCATTGGGCTAGCTCTCTCTTAGTTATTAACCCACTTGTATTAATCTGTGTATCTCTACTTTGTCTTGGCTTTCTGTGACGCTGGGCTCTCTTGCTCCATTGGCAGCTACATGGCGTCTCCCTGTCAGGCTCCCTCTCTCCCTCTCTCCTCTTCCCAGCATTCTCCGAGTCTGGTAGTCCTGCCTACACTTCCTGCCTGGCAACTGGCCAATCAGCATTTATTCATCAACCAATGAGAGAAACATCCCCCATCATCATATGGTCAGCTAGTGGCAAGCTCCATTCTCTTCAGACAGGCTTTATTTGTACAAGCAAGATGTCACCACAGAAATGAAAAGGGGGATATAACAGACACAGGGTAAATCCAGAGAATCATAATATACTTTAAAAACCTATACTCCACCAAATTGGAAATTCTAAAAGAAATGGGTCATATTCTTCATAGGTATCACTTACCAAAGTTCAGATGAGTAATTTAAACAGGGCTGTATAACCCCTGGTGGACTAGAAGCAGTCATTAAAAGAAAACTCTCCAACAACAGAAATCCAGAACCAGATGGTTGTAGCACAGAACTATACCAGAATCACAAATATGGATTAATGCCAATATTCTTAATTATTTTATGAAATGGAAGCAGAAGGAGTATTGCCTCATAAAAGGAGATCAAGGGATAAAAATTGGAAAGGAAGAAGTCAAAGAATCTTTACTTGCAGATAATAAGATAGTATACATAAGTGACTCTAAAAATTCCACTTGAAAACTTCTACAGCCGATAAACACTTCCAGAAAAGTAGCTGGATACAAAGTTAACTCACAGAAATTGGGTAGCCCTCTTGTATACAAATGGCGAAAGGACTGATAAAGAAACCTGGGAAATAAGACCTTTACAGTAACCTCACATAATATAAAGCACTTTGAGGGTAATCCTAACCAAGCAAGTGAAAGACTTATTTGCTATTTAAGAAACTGAAGAGAGAAATTGGAGAAGATATCAGAAGATGGAAAGATCTCCTAGGCTCATGGATCAGTAGGTTTAACATAGTAAAGATGGCAATCCTAACAAAAGTTATCAACAGATTCAATGCAATCCTCATCAGAAGTCTAACACAATTGTTCACAGAAAGGACAATTTTCAGCTCCATATGGAAACATAGAAAACCCCTGTACAGCTAGACAATCCTGAATAATAAAAGAACCGTGAGCGGTATCAAGTTGTACTACAGATCTGTAGTAATTAAAATAGCATGGCATTGGAACAAAAACAGACAACAGACAAGTTGAAGACCCAGACATAAATCCACACACCGATGCACACCTGGCTTTTGATAGAGAAACCAGAACCACACACTGGAAAAGACAGCATCTTCAACAAACGGTGCTGGTGAAACTGGATGGTTACATGTAGAGGAATGCAGATAGATCCGTACTTCTCAGCCCACACAAAACTCAACTCCAAGAGGATCTAAGGCCTCAACAGGAAACTGATGCACTGAACCTGACAGAAGAGAAAGTTGGGAATAGCCTTGAACTCACTGGAAAATGAGAAGATATTCTTAGTGCAGGCACTAAGATCAACAATTAATAAATGGGACCTCATGAAACTGGGAAGCTTTTGCGCGGCAAAGGACACTGTCATTTGGACAAAGTGGCAGCCTATCAAACGGAAAAAGATTTTTTTTTTTTTTACCAACTACACATCTGACAGAGGACTAATATACAAAGAACTAAAAAAAAAAAAAAAAAAAAAAAAAAAACACCCAATTACAATTAGGGTACAAATCTAAACAGAATTCTCAACACAGGAAACTCAAGTGTCTGAAAAAAACACTTAAATAAATGTTCAAAATTGTTAGCCATCATGGAAATGCAATCCAAAACTTTAAGGTATCATTTTACATCCACCAGAATGGCTACAATCAATAAAAACAAGTGACAGCTCATGTTGGTGAGGATGTGGAGTAAGGGGAACACTCATCCATTTATGGTGGGAGTGCAAACTTATACAACCACTATGGAAATCAGTGCGATGGCTCTTCAGTTAACTGGAATCAATTTAATACTCTTGGAAATATACCCAAAGGATGCTTCATCCTACCATAGAGACACTTGATCAACCATGCTCATTGCTGCTTTATTCATAACAGCCAGGCTGTAAACACCCTAGATGCACTGGGTGACACAAGCTCTAGTCGTCAGAGGAAGGAGGGAATGTCTCCTAGAGATCCAGCTGTAAGTCACTTTCTCATTTAGTGATCAATGGGGGGTGGGTTGAACAAAGCAGGAGAAACAAGCCAGTAAGCAATTCCTCCCCACAGCCTCTGCATCAGCTCTTACTTCAGGGACCCTGCCCTGTTTTGAGTTGCTATCCTGACTTCCTTCAGAGATAAACAGCAATGCTGAAGTGTAAGCCAAATAAACCCTCTCCTTCCCAACTTGCGCTGTGGTCATGGTATTTCATCACAGTAATACAAACCCTAACTGAGACACTAAATGTCCCGCAACCGAAGAATGGATGAAGAAAATGTGGCACATTTTTTACAATGGCGTACTACTCCGTCATTAAAAACTGACACCATGAAATTCACAGGTAAATGCACTGGATTAGAAAAAATATTCTGAGTAAGGTATCCCAGGCCCAGAAAGACAGATATGTGTCATATTTATTTATATGTTAGTATCAGCTGTTAAGTCAATGGTAACCAAGCTATAATTCCTAGAACCACAGAAGGCAAGTATAGGGTAAGAAGTGGGGGAACAGCTCTCACTAGGAAAAGGAAATAGATGGTTACAGATATGGGTAGGAGGGTGGAGGGACCAACACAACACATTGAACATGGAGAAATGGAGCCAATGCCTATAGTCTTCGCCCCTAAGTTCTAGCATTTTTGGTAGAGCAAGGTTCTCTGCTACCAAAAGAGAAAAATACAATCACCAACCCAGACATAAACCCTTTGAGCTACAATGCTGTCCTCTCTGCAGGAAATGCTAGGACAATGGTGGCACAAAAGATTGTGGGAGTAACAAAATGGAACTCATATCCAACACTGATTGATGGGTGACCAAGAACCTGAGACTAGGTAATCCAGGGACCTAGGTAAAACCAAATACTACCACCCTTAACAAAAAGCAGCAATAAGACGATTCTTACTAACATTCTCCTATACTCATAGATCAATTCCTTGCTCAGCCATTGTCAAAGAAGCTTCCTCTGCAGCAGATGGGAACAAATACAGAGACCCACAGCCAGGCATTCAGAGAGTGAGATACCTTGGAACACTGAGCCCTCAACTAGATATCGCCATAAAAATACCTCCCCTCATGGTTCAGAGAACCCTGAAGATGAGGAGGAAAAAACAAAACAAAACAAAAAAGTATAGGAACAAGAGAAGGCAGAGGACGCCTAGAAAACAAGGCCTTCTAAATCAACATGATGAAAACTCACATGAGCTCATAGAAACCTAAGCAGCATGCACAGAGCCCACGTGGGCCCGTGCCAGGTCCCGCGCGTATATATTCTAGTTCCACTTTAGCGTTTTATGGTATTTCTGAGTGTGTCTCTAAATATTTTGCCTTCTCTTGAGCTGTTCTCTTTTTGTTTTGTTTGGTTTTGATATACTAGTTTTTGTTTTATCTCTTTATATTTTATTTTATTGTGTCATCATCCCATGGGAAGTCTGTTTTCTAATGGAGTGGGTCCAGATGGGAGGAGAGGTGGGGCAGAGCTGGGGGTAGCAGAGGAAAGGGAAACCACAGTCAGGATATATTATGTTAGAAAACATTTATTTTCAATAAAAGGAAAAAATGTAAAATAAATAAAAAGAACCAGCAAATGCTCTTAAAGGCAGATAATTCACCATCTGAAAGATGCTTAGATTTATATAACCACAGGAACACAGCCAAATGCTGCTAAACTTGAGGAAATAATTTCAGAGTCAGGAAGGAGCTAATGCTAAGTCCACCCACACCACTCTGTCTCCGCAAGTTTTTTCACTCCGCAGTTCTGAAATACACACAAGCTGGCCGGGCGTGGTGGAGCATACATGCCTGTGACATCAGAACACACAAGCTGGCCAGGCATGGTGGAGCATACATGCCTGTGACATCAGAACACACAAGCTGGCCAGGTGTGGTAGAGCATACATGCCTGTGACATCAGAACACACAAGCTGGCCGGGTGTGGTGGAGCATACATGCCTGCATATCAGAACACACAGCTGGCCAGGCGTGGTGGAGCATACATGCCTGTGACATCTGTATCCAGGAGGCTGAGGCGGGAAATTGACAAATTTAGACCAACTTCAGCTATGACTCTGCCCAGCCCAGTCTTAAGTACAGCGCTAACTCCCGTTCTCAAAACCACAATGTCAAACAAAATGGAGAGTGACAATCAGTTTGTTCGTGCTGCTGGCAGTGCCCCGTGGAGACATTCCACAGGCCAGCTGTGTGCTCCCCGCTGGACACTATTTGAAATCTCACAACAGTCTCCTGAATCGGAGACCTACAGTGAGCAGTGCACGCCTGCCATTGCACGCTCACTCTTTGCGGGCCAACCACGCCGTGCCCTGCTCGCCGTGCCCCGCTTGAGTTAGCGGCCAGGCCCGCTTTCTTCAGTCTGGCTCTCCTGGCGCAGCTTTGCTGTCTGACCCTTTATTCTACTTTGCACTACGGCTTGTTTAATCTCCTAAAATTCAAAAACATTTTTAACATAACAATTCATTCTTTTTATACTTATCAAAGTTGCCTATCCCACGGCACAGGTGTCCACCAAACTATTTTAGGTACTCTATCTATAATGCTTTTTCTTTTCAAGGTTATACTTGTGTGTTTTTAGATTTCTTCTGCATTCCAGGTTCCCCCTGTACTGACCTATGGATAAGTTATGCAATCTATTCCTTTTCCTTAAAATTCCTACTTGAAGTCAATCTCTAGCAGCCTTCAAAACCACACAAGGACCTCGGAAGGTTCAGCTGTCACTCTCTCCCTTGCTGCACACCAGCTGCTGGACATGGCACCGACCCAGTGGTGTCACACTGCTTCCCTCGGCTCCCGGCCAGTATTTACCTGAACGAGTATGCTTACTCACCTGCTCCCTCGCGGTATCTGACTCGTCCTACCTCTCTTTCGTTCTGTGTCCAGGGCTGCTCTAGCTGTTGCAGGACAAACTGAGTCTGCAGCTTTGGGTAGGAGCCATCTTGCGCTACCCTACAGCGAGGGATCTGAATTGTAGCCAGCACGACCGTTCTCCTACAACTCCCCTGTCTTGTCATCCCGTGGCACTGGAGGACACACTGGAAGGTCTGGTGACCAAGAAAGGCTACACAACCACTATCTCACATGCGTGTCCCGTATTGCGGCCAGGGGCCCCCAGATCACGTATCCCAAACTACACGTAAGCACAGTATGATCGTCAAGCCTCAAGTCAGTACGGCTATCCCTTCTTACTCTGTGTGTGTATGTGTTGTGTGTGTGTGGGGGGGCGGGCAGACAGATAGGGGGAGGGGGAAAGGAGGAACAGGGAGGGGGGAGGGCGAGGGAGGAAGGAAGAGAGGGAGAGAAGGGGAGAGAGGGGGAGAGTGGGAGAGAGACAGGGAGGGGGAGAGAGAGAGAACCATGCACACAGAGGTGGAAGACAGAGGCAAATAAATGTTGAGCATCTTCTATCACATTCAACTTCACTTTTATGTTTGTGTTTCTGTGTGTACTGGATAATTTTGTGTCAACTTTACACATGCAATAGTCAACCGAGAGGAGGGAACCTCAGTTGAGAAAATGCCTCCATAAGATTGGGCTGCAGGCAAATCTATAAGACATTTTCTTTAATGATTGGTAGGGGAGGGCCAAGCTAACTGTGGGTGGTGCCATTCCTGGGCGGGTGGTCCTGGGTTCTATAAGAAAGCAGACTCAGCAAGCCAGGGGAAGCAAGCCAGTGAGCAGAGCCACTCCATGGCCTCTGCACCAGCTCCTGCCCCCAGGTTCCTGCCTTGTGTGAGTTCCTGCCCTGACTTCCTTCAATGATGAATAGGGTCATTGAAGTTTAAGGCAATAAAACCTCTTCCTCCTGAAGCTGTTTTGGTCGTGGTGTTTTATCACAGTGATAGTAACCCTAATTAAAATACTGTCAGTGTGTGTACGTGTGTGTGAACATGTGCACACACCCGTGCATACACAAAAGACCAGAAAAGGGCATCAGACCCCACAGGGCTGGAGTTGCAACCCGGCTCCTTGTGTTGTGCTGGGATCTGAACTCCAGTCCCCACGATTGCGCAGCTAGTGTGCTAAGCTCCTCTGTGCAGCCCTCCAGCTCATTCTTTTAGACAGGAGCTGTCAGTGAACCCAGAGATCACCACATCGGTTAGATTGGCTGCCAGCCACAGGCAGAACCCACCTGTGTGCACTCCCAGTGCTGGGGTTTGAAGACTCAAAAGCCAGCACAGATTTGTGGAGGGAGGAACTGGCTCTGTCTCCTCAAGTGGTAAAAGATTCCCTCAGCAGAGGAGCACACGGAGACAGAAGACACTAGGAGAATCATTTTAGGAAAATACCGTCTGCCCGGTTTCCCACGTCTTTGCGTCAGGAGGAATGTGGCGGTGTGAATACAGTAAGCTCCCCCGTGAGCTCAGAGCGTGGCACCACTGGGAGGTGTGGCTCTGTTGGAGTGGGTGTGGCCTTCTTGGAGGAAGTGTGTCCCTGTGGGAGTGGGCTTTGAGGTATCACGTATGCTCAAGCCACGCTCAATTTCTCAGTGTACTTCTGTTACCTGGGGGTCAAGACGTTGTTACCAGTTTCTCCAGCACGGTGTCTGCCTGCACACCACCAAGTCACACCATGACGATAATGGGCTAAATCTCTGAAAATGTGAGCCACCCCCATTAAAGGTTTTCTTTTGTAAGAGTAGCTGTGGTCATGGTGTCCGTTCACAGCAATACAAACCCTAGCTATGACAAGGAGCCTGTGGGAACCCTTCCAGCACCTGCGTGTATAAGGTCTTAACTGAATCCTCTTTAAACGATGGTACAGATTCTGAGTCTGACCCCATTTCCACTTAGCACTGCAGACACAATACTCTGTCACCTCTTTTTGCTAACAATTGATATTGTTGTGCCTGTCTCTATACACATCTGCTGTGTTTTCCTTAGGACACTCTTCTGTGCCGTTTAGCATATGTGAATGAGGATGTGTATTTACTTCTCTAAGACTATTAAGATCTGAAGACTCGGGAATTCTGCTCATGAACAGCCAGACTGGGGTAGACAGCAAATTCCCTAGACTCTTTATTAGGACAGAGTAAATTTCCTCCTCCACTGAGTGTAGAGGTCACCGTCCTGTCATGGCTTAGAGCTTTATGTCAGTAACCCAATTTGGTTCCCTTGTGAACTGGGTGACCAACTGTGATAATTCCTTCTTATTAGACCTTCACAGCACAACCCAGCCTTGGTTTTGCATTTGTTGGACACTGTTCTCCCATTAATGAACCAGCCCTCCGCTATTAGCACTTACAAACTCTCAAGGGCAATGTGTACACAAACCGAGGACAGAAAAGCAGGAAAGGCTGCAGGAAGCTGACGCCTCCAAGAAGAGAGTGGTGCTGGGTTTCTAGTCTGAGTCTTCTCCCAAGAGCGGGTTCGCCCTAACTGGTTCTGAGCTGAGTAGCCCAAACTTACATTAAATCTTGCAGCCTTTACTGGAGAGAGAATCCAAGAAGGGACTCTAGGATAGACAGCATCGTCAGCACAGGAAGGAGGGGCTGGTCTGGCAGGAGGTCTCTGTAGGTGATCAGGCTCAGGCTGAAGAAGATGTAATTGCTAGCTTTTGCATACACCAGTCAAGGGTCTGTAAAGAGTCAGACTGTACCAGAGGAAGAAGGCTTTGCCCCAACTTTGAGCCTGACCCATACACGTGGTAAAAGACCTGTTTCCCATGACTCTGAGGGCTTGGTCCTGGTCACAGCTGTGTCCATGTCAACAACACACATCCACTCAGTCCTTCCACTGCTCCCAATAGTAGGAATTTCAGAATTGAAGAATAATATTCATGAAATGGAAATTTACTGGAGTTTATAATAGCTTAGCGGTTTAGAGGAAAGTGTAAGAAGAGGCAAACACTCACGCAGGTATTATTCAATCTGAAAATCATAAGAAAAATATTGAAAGAAATGGACACAGCACCCCAAGTTCCTCTGAGATAAAAACCAAAGGTTAAATACCAACAGAATTTGAATCTAAAAAAAATCTAGTAAAACAAAAAGAGCACAAAACCCTGTAAGAGGCCATGACAAGCATGGTACAACCAGCTCCTAGATCCAGCTTCAAATACTACTTTCCAGACAAAGGGGTCAGGCTCCTCAGACAAACTGATGCTTATTGGACAGGGCAGGGGAAACACAAGATGAGTCTAGCGGGTGTTCCTTGATTCCAAACGAAGTCAAGTGACAACCAAGACTAGCCACCGCAGGATCTTCCAGGGTGGGGGCGGGGCTCTTGGGATAGAAGCCAACCTGAAGAGCTCCTAAAGGCCGGACCAGGGAGAGCACACAGTACAGTGCCGACACGGGGTCAGAACCCAGAGAACGGGATGCCACCGAGTCTGTCCTCACATAAACATAGGTCGACTGCATGGATGAGGACGCCATCTTACAGTAGACTTGGCACATGACAGGGAACAGAAGAGGGACAATGCCTTTCTCAGCAGAGAAACAGAGATCTGGCAGACACTGGCAGGTTCAGCATCAGCATCACTGAGCAGTCAGACATCACTGCACACTCTGATAGCATGCAGGGAGAAGGGTACTTCCTATTGGATGGGGACCCTCAGGTCTCCCTCCTCGCTGTCAGAGACCAGGCAACACCCTACTGCATCGGCTCTCCGGTCTTCAGTCATTCTCCGTCTCCCACATTCGACTGTGAACAAGCCTAGCTAAATGCACACGACTTGCTATTACAGGGTAAGCTTACACTCCTACCTGGGGCCTGACCACTGAGCACGTAGGCTACGCCAGACTAAGTTGTGTGGTGTGAAACTTCCTGCCACTCTCTAGAAACAAGTCAGAACCCCCCTTTGTTCTCTAGGCTTTCTGAGGGAAAAAGCAGAGGGCTCGCCCCTCCCTTCGGGATCTGTCTGTTATAACATGGCGGCCATCCGCCCTGATGAAGCTCCTCTCACAGTCTTGAGCGAAGGCTGCACTCTGCTATCTCTGCCGTGTTATCTTCTTCCCAGCTGCTTTCCTACGTCAAAAGCTCCATCCTGGGGCCTGGCTGTGAGCCTCTCAACTCAGTCTGAAGGGTAACGGTGAGTTAGCTCCTTCCCCAGCCCTGCAGGATCTGACTGAAGGGTAACGGTATGTTAGCTCCTTCCTCAGACCTCTGGGATCTGACTGAAGGGTAATGGTGAGTTAGCTCCTTCCTCAGACCTGCGGGATCTGACCTGCATTCTTGTTATCAAATCCAAAACCATGCTTCTCTGAGCATGAGAAAATCACACACACACACACACACACACACACACACACACACACACACACACACACACACACGAGAAAATACATGTTCATATTTGGCAGACATCCTAAAAACCCACAGTATCGGGGCTCTGAACAGCATGCGTGAGACATTTCTAGTCTGATGTAAAATGTCCTAAGACAGGAAAAACAAAATGACATTAATAGATATACTATAGCTAAGAGTGTATACAGAGACAACCTTTTAAATTTAACAAATATAGATACACAAGATGGCTGACGGAAACTGGTGATAATTGTATAGTAATTCTCTTCATTCTGTAACTTCTTGATAAACCTACATGTATTTCAGAAGTGACCTTTTACCTTTAAAATTGTTGTGGTGAATGTCAGTAATCGGGGCACTGGAGAGGGTAAGATGGGCAGCTCAGGGCCAGCCTTCCAGAGCAGGGAGCCCTTGTCTCAAAAAGATTGAAATATTCAAATTTGGCGAAACAAAGATCAAAGAATCTGATAAGTGCAAGCACGATAAATCTAACAGAAGACAACCAAACTACATCACTGTCAAATTGCTAAATTAGAGAGAGAGACAGAGAGACAGAGACAGAGAGAGACAGAGACAGAGAGAGACAGAGACAGAGAGAGACAGAGACAGAGACAGAGAGACACACATAGAGAGAGACAGAGACAAAGAGACAGAGACATAGAGAGACAGAGACAGAGACAGAGAGACACAGAGACAGACAGAGACAGACAGAGACAGAGAGACACACACAGAGAGACAGAGACAGACAGAGACAGAGAGACACAGACAGACAGAGACAGAGAGACACCCAGAGAGAGAGAGAGAGAGAGAGAGAGAGAGAGAGAGAGAGAGAGAGAGAGAGAGAGAGTCTCAGCAGCCAGAACAAAATGATACAGTCCTCACAGCGAGTCTGATCCATTCAAGACTGACTCCTCACACAAAGGAGGCCTCAGAAAATTGGGGCTGGTCTAGCTAGGCGCTAACGGAGGGCAAGCCCCCAGTGGCTCCCAGCTTTCCCACCAGGTCAGTCTCATGAACACTGGCCTGGTGAAGAGCCATTCCTTACAGACAGAGGTGGCCCCCAGCTTCCCAGCCCTGGGGACTTTGCAACTCACTGCCCTGTGTCCCCAGGGTGGGGATGCTGTTCACTGGCATCCCACAGGGTTAGTACGTTTTAGAGCTGCAGTTTTAGAAATAGCAGAGACGCTTTGACCCACGAGCTACCATCAAGTCTGCGACAATTTTAACCTTGGCATTCAGGCTGCTTTCACTCAATTTATTTGGGTTCTAGTCCTGCAACCCCAAGCTTTCCCCTTTGCTCTTTATTTTCTTTTGCTTTGAATAAAATACAGTGTTGAACAGAGGGAACTGTGTTCAGAGTTACTGGGATATTCGGAACTTAGAAACTCCCCCTGGAACTGTAACTCCAACCACACCCCACGTGTGTACAAACTACAATAGGGTCTTTCATTGCAGAGCTCAGAGCCATGAGGCAGCCCGGTTTATCACTGAGTAAATAATGCAGGAAATGTAGTCAAAGGGGGATTTTACTTTATTCCCTTAACTGTAAATAAACGTATGTAACACTTTGCAGGATGATCGCATGTGGTAGCACGTCAGCATCTCAGCCAATCTCTAAACACACGTAAGAACCGTGCTGAGCTTCTCGTCAAAGTCACCACTTTCAGGAAGCACGGGGGGTGGGGTGGGGGGTGCAGTGGGGGGTGGGGGGTGGAAACTGCCTCACATGTGAAAGACCCTATTGTGAGGTATCTGAAAAAAAGAAAAAAATTGAAAAAGAAATTAAGAAAGAGGTGGAAACAGAGCAGAGCTCTGACTATCCCAGAGTCTCAGAACGTGGGCATGAGGATGAAGCAGGCGCCTGGGCAGAGTCAAGACTGTCAGGGTTAGTTAGCAAAGTGGGTCGCCCTCAAGTAGGCTTGACCTCAACGTGACAATCAGTCAGGGGCTGGGGAGAGGCTGGGGTGTGAACACCAAAACCGACTGTGTATGTAACCCCCACTAGCACAAGCTGACCCGAAAATCAGCTGAAACATGGCATGACAGGCCAGAATGAGGAGGATGCGTTTCAGACTTTGCGATGCCAGTGTTTGCCCTGGCTGCCCTGATCACACCTCCTCACAGGGAGGCCGTGCCTCTTTGCCGGGTGCGTTTGTGCTCACGGTGTCAGCAGTGCTGGCTGCAGAGATTGGGCTGCCCATCAGTTTTCAACCCCTCTGACTCATCATACCCGGGAAGCGGTACACTACAGCTCTGCGGTGTACAGCGTGGGGTGAGGAGCAGAGGCTCCCACGTCAGTCCCTGTCAAGACCGACACCTGCTGCAGCGTTATCAGTCTCTCAGCGGCAGCCCCTGCTCCTTAGAGGTGCCAAGGCACTGTCAGCTGTCAAAACGTCACGTGACCCTGGTCCCATCACACGGTGGATGGCAGGCTGGGTTTCTTTCTTAGTTAGGGTTTTTTTTTATTGCTGTGAGGAGACACCAAGACCACAGACAGCAACTCCTATGAGGAAAGCATTTAATTGGGGTGGCTGGGTTACAGTTTCAGAGGTTCAGTCCATGGTCATCATGGCAGGAAGCATGGCGGCCTGCAGGCAGGCACAGTGGGGGAGGGAGCTGAGGGCTACACCTTCATTGCTGTCTGGAAGCTGCTCCTCCCACTGGGAAAACACACCCCTCTTACTACACCGCCCCCCTTCTGCAACTCAACCTAATCAACTATCAGCTTTATGCCGCTCATTAACACTGCATGCAACAGTGCTCATACTAAAAGCCAAGGCCTCATCACCAGCTCTCCTTCCCCATGGAGGCCTGCTTCCTGACACTCAGCTTGGGTAATTTTTCTAGGTGCTGATTTGGAGAAGAAGGTATCCACCAGCGAAATGCAAGACCTGGCATGGAATTAATGGAGCATGACCCTCCACAAGACTCTTCTACGGTAAATGACAGAATGCTCCGGCTGAACACCAACAAGCGCCTTAAATTAAAAAAGCTTTATTAATTGCTGTAGGGGCCACATACCACAAGTACGTAGAGGTCAGAAGACAAGTTTTGCGGTCCCCTCCTCCTACCCTGCCAGTCCTGGGGATGGAACTTAGGTTGTCTGGCTGTGATTTTTATTAAGCTGTGAAAATTTGGGGGCTCTTCTACACTACTGATGCTTTAATGTGCTCTGAGTTTACAGCCTGTGCCCAGCCTTTCCTCTCCAAAACCCCCAAGGCTAAGATCCCAAAGCACACCAGTTCATGTCACAAGGAGAGGGAGAAAGGGGAAAAAATTCATTAGCTTGTTTTAACGAAAAGATGCAAACTTTGACACTTAAAGCCGTCTAAACAAGCATTTATCTGGCTGTGCCAGGCTCTGAGCTCACACAGGAACTCTTCCTCCTCTCTGCCCAACTTTCCTCTTAAAAGCACTAACAACTGTGCTATTCACCCTCACCTAGGTACCGGACTTTGCCCTAATCACGCCGACTACCTTAACTCACTTAGCATTCTCTGCAACTGTAACATCGGTGCTGTCATTACAAGAATGATAAGTACAGGGCAGGAACTCTGAGTCTGCTCAAGGTCACACAGGTGAGGACTGAACTGATGGAGTCAACACGAGCTCACAGCCTTTATTTAATTTCTGATCATCCTCCTCTACCTCCCCAGTGTTGGGATTACAAGCATGGGCCCCACATCTGCTTTGTGCAGTACTGAGACTTTAACTCAGGGTTCAGTGAATGTTTGCAGGAACTCTACCAACTGAGCTATAGCCCCAGGTCATTTTGCTATTGTTGTCGTATGTTTTGATCGGGCTCTCTTGCAACCCAGGTTGGCCTTGAAATTGCTATGCAGTAGAGGACAGTCTTGAACTTCTGACCCTTCCACCTCTACCTTCTAAGTGCTGGAACTGTAAGTGTGCATGGCCATGCTTGACCTTTATGGAAAATGTTAAAATAGAAGGGCTCTGGCAATGCAGACCACTCACTTGTGATGGGGGAGGGGGCTGCTGAGATCCATGTTTAGCATGACACAGAGGCCGGTTTTGATGTCCTGGTAGAGTCAGTTCAGAATTAGTAAGCAAAGCTTCAGATCTTTTCACTGCTCTGCATTCCTTAGCCTTAAAGTCTCCAGACAAGATCTGCACGCAGCTATCTGATTAAGTAAAGGCAGAAGCTAATGGAAGCATGGGCAGCCAGTCTTGGGAACAGAGAGAAGCACGGAGGGAGGAGGTGGTTCCGATGGGGGTAGGGGGTAAGATCTGCTCCTGCGGGAGTGGAGGAGTCAGATCAGTAAGGTGCGGCCACTTGTGGATAGATAGAGCTAGCTGGAGTGAACAAATGTGGGACACGCACCTGGAAAGGAGCCCTCAGTTCTGTGAGACTGACTATATAGAATTATTGTATGTTTATTTACATATTTACTAAGTATTATAATGTGTATACAATACATCCTGACCACAGTTCTGTGAGACTGACTATATAGAATTATTGTATATTTATTTACATATTTACTAAGTATTATAATATGTATACAATACTTCCTGACCACAGTTCTGTGAGACTGACTATATAGAATTATTGTATGTTTATTTACATATTTACTAAGTATTATAATATGTACACAATACATCCTGACCACAGTTCTGTGAGACTGACTATATAGAATTATTGTATATTTATTTACATATTTACTAAGTATTATAATATTTACACAATACATCCTGACCACAGTTCTGTGAGACTGACTATATAGAATTATTGTATGTTTATTTACATATTTACTAAGTATTGTAATGTGTATACAATGCATCCTGACCACAGTTGCCGTCCCTCCACTATCCTCAGTCCCTCACCACTCCCTCCCCTCTCCCCCTGACCCACTCCTACTCTATTTCCCTTCAGAAAAGAGCAGACCTCCCAGGGATAATCAACCAACCGCAGCATAACAAGATAAGACAAGACAAGGCACAAACTTTCATATGGGGGCTGTGGAAAGCAATCCAGTAGGAAGGGTCCTAAGAGCAGACAAAAGAGTCAGAGAACCCACCCCCACCCCCACTGTTAGGAGTGTCACAAAAACACCAAGCTAACCGCTACAACACACATGCAGAGGACCTAGCTCAGGCCATGGAGACGCCATGATTGCTACTTCACTCACAGTGAGACCCTACGAACCCTGCTTAGCTGATTCTGTGGGTTGTGCTCTCCTGGTGTCAGCAAACTCTCTGGCTCCTACAATTCTTCCTCCCCCTCCCCTTGGTGTTCCCTGAGCTTCAAGGGAGGAACGGGATGGAGCCCTCCAACCTGGGCTCTCTCTCCACCTAATGCCCGGCTGTGGGTGTGACTACATTGTATAGTGACCTGGGATGCAGGTGTGGCTCATGCTGTCAACTCACTCATCTTCGATTCCTCGTCCTTGTCTTTATTTCACTGGAGACTAATGATGTGGTAGTTTCCCACAGCCCCTTGCCTCTGAAAAGTGTATCAGACATTCACTTTCTTTGTTTCCCCTTCCATCCAACACCACACCTACTGTCCATCACCAGGAATGTGGCCCTGGATCACACACCCTAAATGTAAGGAGGCACAAAACCAATCAGACAAAAAGTGTGGTTTTGCTGTGATCTAGTAAAATTTCACTATGCAACATTTTACCCCTCAAACAGCATTTCATCCTTACATTCCACTAGCTGTTACACTAGAACCAAACACCCAACACTGACTGTCATGTGACATTCCCAACTGGGCAAAACACAATTTACAAAACATTTTCACTACCAGACACTGAGAGTGAGGCATTCTGGGAGTCAAATGACGGTGCAAAGGTGTTAAGAATGGAAAATTGGGGAATAAGTCCATTTTTTAGACCTAATTCTAACTAACACAGGTATAGCCTTGCTGGCTGACACCAGTGCAAAGGATGAATGCAGTTTCCACATGGCAGCTCTGCATGGACTAAGAGGTCACCTGAGCCTCTTCAGCGGGAAGAGCCTCACGAAAGCTTCCAGAACCTACGTAGTCCGTCCCCGGGCAGAGCCGAGGGCCCAGAATTGGGACCGGGGCTGAGACAGGGTGGCTCCGAAGAACTCTGCCCATGGGGACCCAAGACCAACACCCACTGGAGACTTCCGTGGATATAACGCAATCAATGCAGCTTCAAAACTGAAAGAGCTGACTAGACAGTTAAAGATGCATCAGATCCCCCAAGAGGTTTGTGATAACGGACATTCAAAACTGTGTTAGAACACCTAATGTAATTTACTTTTGTCTATAGATATTCACACTGGAAACAGGTCCAGAGCAATAAAAAGGACTGGGGTGCAGAATCGGCACAGTAAAGACACTGGGAGAGAATTATAAAAATAGACAAAAATATCAGCTTTTTCAGTAAGATCACCTCTTCAAGAAATGCTGAGAAATTCCAGTTCAAAAAACAGCTAACTCTGGCACTGGAGCAGGAACAGAACATGGAAATATTTCCAGTGTTAGTGACAGCTGCTGCTACACAGTGATAAAAGCCACTCCAGCTCTAAGAACATATTTTATTAGCAAAAAGAAATTAAAGATAGGGATGTGAATGCCAGTTCCTCCTCCCAAACACAAACCTCTCTAAACACATTTATGGAATCGTCTGGTGGAAAAGCCCCCAATATATTTGTTTTAAAACAAGAAAACCCACCCAAATATTCATCATCTGATAAATGGTTATACAAAGTGTGTTCTAGAAACAATGGAATATTATCCAGACATAAAATTGGAGTGCTGGGGGCTGGAGAGATGGTTTAATGGTTAAGAACATTGGCAGCTCTTCTAGATATCCTGAATTCAATTCCCAGCAACCACATGGAGGCTCACAACCATCTATAATGGGATCTGATGCCCTCTTCTGGTGTGCAGGTGATTATGCAGTTAGGGCACCATATACATAAAATAAATAGGAAAGAGAGAGCGGGAGGGAGGGAGGGCGAGAGGAAGGGAGGGAGGGAAGGAAGGAAGGAAAGAAGGAAGGAAGGAAGGAAAGAAGGATTTGAAGCTGGCCAGTGGTGGTGAATGTTTTTAATCCCAGTACCCAGGAGACAGAGGATCTCTGAATTCAGGGCCAACCTGTTCCACAGAGGTCTTAGACAGCCAGGGCTACACAGAGAAACCTTGTCTTAAAAAGTCAAAGAAAATAAACAAAAACACCCGAAGTGCTGATGGTTGCTCAAAATGGATGAACCTTGGAGGCACTGTGCTAAGAGTAAAGACAGACGCAAAGGCCATGTCCTGTCTAATTCTGCTACACAGCTGCCGGCCCTGGCAAACACACAGTGACAGGACCCAGACTGAAGAGATGGCATGTTCTAGGAGTGAGGGAAATGGGGGGCGACTGGGCCAGGCTACCTTCTGCGGTCATAAAACTGTCCTCAGCTTACACTGGGGACTGTGCAGTTCTGCAGAGACACTGAAGCCACCAGACCTTCCTAATGCTGTGGCCCTTTAATACAGTTCCTCATGCTGTGGTGACCCCAACCATAAAATCATTTCCATTGCTACTTCGTAACTGTGATTTTGCTACTGTTGCGAGCTGTAAACACCTGTGTTTTCTGACAGTTTTAGGTGACCTCTAAAGGGGTTGCGCCCCACAGGTGGAGAACCACTGCCTTAGTGGGGTAACCCTGTGGTGTGTGATGATGGGCAGGGGTGGCAGGGGTGGCGGAGCAGCTATTTCTACAGAGGCTGGCGTGAGTTCTCTTATTGGACCTTCAGAGGAGAGCAGGGCCCTGATACAGCATGCAAACCCCCACTGCGGCCGTGGAATGTTTGGAAGGAACACGCTACATTTGCAGTGGTATTAATGGCTGCAGATGCACAGTTGAGAAAGAGGCACAAGGAAGGCTTCTGTGATGACCCCTACTCCCAACCTCCCAAAAGTAACAGCCTAAGAAGGAAGCCATCAAAGAGAGCTCTTAAACTGTGATGAGGATGTTGAAGTGGGAATCTCCACAACTGAGGGCTTTGGCACGGATTCAGATGGGAAGGCTCAGTGTTCTTAGGAGGCACTGAGAAGGCTTAGTGTTCTGGGGGGTTGACCATGCTCCAGTGACTATATGGGCAACACTGACTGGGCATGTTCCTTGTTCTTTCTTTTTCTTTGGGGGGCGGGGACGAGGATCACAATAGGGGACATGGGAAGACAGGGGGGAGAGTATGATCAGGGTGCATGATGTGAAATTCCCAAATAATCAACAAAAACCTTGTTAGAAAAACATATCTGACATGGTTTACCTACATCAGCACAAATTAATAAAAACATGAATAAAACAAGAACAAACAGAAAGAGAGATATGCATAATTTAGAATGGGCATTTGCTGTTAATAAATCAAACTATCAAGTCCCTAGCTCCTTCCAGCATGGCATAGTGTTTTAAACTCCATCATTTGTTTTACCTGTTTATAAAAAACCTTTAGAGGCTGGAGAGGTGGCTGAGGGGCTCAGGGCCTGATGCTCTCCCAGGCCACTAAGTTCGATTCCCAGCTCCCGTATGAGGAGGCTCACAATAGCCTTTCTCTCCAGATCCCAACGACCCCATGCCCACTCGCTTCTGGGCTCCACAGGCGCCTGAGCTCATGTGTTCACACACACATCAGTTAAGACTTGGAAGCTTGTCAGTCACATGTCACCACTTTCTTCAGCGCCTGCCACCTTCACACTCTCCGTTGACACCCAGTTACTAAATCCACTTCATGACTGGATTGTTTATCTTTCTTCACCTTAGGAAATGATGAGCATGAAATCACAGGTTGGATTTGCTAACTTTTTTTTTCTGCCATACATTAAAGTACAAAAGATCTAACAGTAAATTTGACATTGCCATAATCTACTTTAAATCATCTCACACAATTTAAGAAACACTGATAAAAGGGAGATGCAAATCAAAACAACTGAGACACCATCTTACTCCTGTCAGGATGGATAAAATAAAAAGCACCAAAGACAGCTTATGCTGGAGAGGATGTGGAGAAAGGGGAACACCCCTCCACTGCTGGTGGGAGTACAAACTTGTACAGCCATTTTGGAGATCAGTATGGCGGTTTCTCAGGAAATTGGGAATCAGTCTACCACAGGACTCAGCAATTCCACTCTTAGGCATATACCCAAATGATCCACATCCATGCAACAAAGACATCTGTTCAACTACGTTCATAGCAGCATTGTTTGTAATAGCCAGAACCTGGAAGCAACCTAGATGCCCCTCAACTGAAGAAAGGATAAAGAACATGTGGTTCATTTACACAATGGAGTACTACTTGGTGGGAAAAAAACAATGGAATCTTGAAATTCGCAGGCAAATGAATAGAACTACAAGAAATCATCCTGAGTGAGGTAACCCAGTCACAAAAAAGACAAACATGGTATGTACTCGCTCATATATGGATTTTAGACATAAAGCAAAGGATCACCAGCCTACAATCCACACCACCAGAGAAACTCGGAAACAAGGAGGACCCTGTGGTCCCTCACAGAAGGGGAAAGGAACAAGATCTCCTGAGCAAATTGGGAGCATGGGGGGGGGGGAGTTAGGAGAATGGGAAGGGGAGAAGAGGAGGGGAGAGGAGGACATGAGTGAGCAGGAAGATTGCATTGGGGGATGGGGAGAATAGAGGAGAGCAAGAAAAGAGATACCATAACAGAGGGAGCCATTATCGGTTTAAAGAGAAATCTGGCACTAGGGAAATGTCCAGAGATCCACAAGGATGACCCAACTAACAATCTAAGCAATAGTGGAGAGGCTACCTTAAATACCCTTCCCCTATAATGAGATTGATGACTGCCTTATATGCCATCCTAGAACCTTCATCCAGGAGCTGACGGAAGCAGAAGCAGACACCCACAGCTAAACACTGAACCAAACTCCTGGAATCCAGTTGCAGAGAGAGAGGAGTGATGAGCAAAGGGGTCAAGACCAGGCTGGGGAAACCACAGAAACAGCTGACCTGAGCAAGGGGGAGCTCATGGACCCCAGTCTGATAGCTGGGAAACCAGCATAGGACCAATCCAGACCCTCTGAACGTGGGTGTTAGTTAGGAGGACTGGGCAGTCTATGGGGCCTCTGGTAATGGATCAGTGTTTATCCCTGGCATATGAATGGACTTTGGGAGCCCTTTCCCCATGAAGGGATACTCTCTCAGCCTAGACACATGGGGGAGGGCCTGGGCCCTGCTCCAAATGATATGATACACTTTGAAGATCTCCCATGGAAGGCCTCACCCTCCCTGGGGAGCAGAAAGGGAATAGGATAGGGGGTTGGTAGGGGGCAGGGGAGGGAGAGGGAACTAAGATTGACATGTAAAGTAAGCTTGTTTCTAATTTAAACAGAAAAAAAGAAACACTGATAAAAGAAACAAATATACCCCTGTTATGATAAAAGAGGCATGTGTGGCTGGTGCCTATAATTCCAGCACGAGTGAAGTTGGTGCAGGAAGATCACCATATGATTGAGGCCAGCCTGGCTACAAAATGAGTTCTAGGCCAGTGTGGGCTACTGAGAATCTGTATAGAAAAGTAAAATAAAAATGAAAACGTAAGAGGGAAATTAAACGCTCTAAAACGTGCTTTCCAACAAGCATGGGACCGTTCTGTTCCCTACAGCAAGGCCGCGACTCTTCCCTGAACGGAGACTTGAGAATGTGGAGTGGCGGGGAAGGAAGGGAGTCAAATTCAGCCAGCCTCCTCAGGGGGACAGAAGAGGACCAGGAGGTGGGCTTTTCTTCGGGTTCCCGCGTGGGTTCTGTTGTGCTCTGAATGAGAAATCAAGTGCCTGATGGGTCCTGTGAGCACCAGCAGCAGAGTGTGCACGGAGCCTCTCCTGAAGGACCATCTCCAGGGCACCGGCAGCGCCTGGGCTCCCCAAATGCACCGTCCCCGCAAGAAAACACGGGCCCCACGGCCTCATGGAGGTGTGGTGAGGAGGAAGTTTAGAACAGCTTCTAAGGTGAGCGTAGCCCTGCTCCTGCCTGGACACATTACCCACCCACCCCAAAGCCACACACTGATGGTCGGATACTTCTGCAGAGATCACCCACCCAGCAGCTGACACAGAACACGCAGAGTCTGTACCCCATCCTCTCAAAGCTGAGAGCAAAGCCTGGACTGCCCTGGGGGATCTGACAAGCTATGCCCTCAGCTGCAGCCACTAGGCTTCCTTTTAAATGGGACTCGCCCACCTCCCATCCCTCTCTGTCTCTCTCCCCATCCCTTCCTCCCTCCCTCCCTCCCTCCCTCCCTCCCTTCCTCCCTCCCCTCCCTCCCTCCCTCCCTCCCTCTCTCCCCCCTCTCTCCCTCCCTCTCTCTCCCCTCCCTCCCCCTCCCCTCCCTCCCTCCTTTCCCCTCCCTCCCTCCCTCCCTCCCTCTCTCCCCCTCTCTCCCTCCCTCTCTCTCCCCTCCCTCCCCCTCCCCTCCCTCCCTCCTCTCCCCTCCCTCCCTCCTCTCCCCTCCCTCCCTCACCTAGTGGCATTAGCTTTGTGTTACGCTGTTTCAGTCAAGCAATCTTCCGGAGGCATTTCTAACCTAGGAAGAGTATTCATGGTGTCCCAGACATTTTTATTCCCAGCAGCTCTCTATGATTTCCCACAGAATAGCAAACAGCTGGCACTTCAGTACTAGTAATTAAGATTCATATTTGTGAATAATCTCACGAAAACATTTATATCTTGGAAT
Organism: Cricetiscus sungorus; assembly: GCA_030556225.1. Taxonomy (NCBI): domain Eukaryota; kingdom Metazoa; phylum Chordata; class Mammalia; order Rodentia; family Cricetidae; genus Cricetiscus; species Cricetiscus sungorus. The sequence continues at coordinate 28,500,142 of JANBXA010000190.1, read as the reverse complement.
TCCCCAGGGTAAAATTATAATTAAATAAATCACCTCCCACCTTGGAAGTGGATCACGGCGTTTGTCCAAGCTGCCGTATGGACCGCCTGCACTACACCTAACCCAGGGGGGCAGGGGCTGCTGGGAATGGAGAGTCTGGCTGCCGTATGGACCGCCTGCACTACACCTAACCCAGGGGGGCAGGGGCTGCTGGGAATGGAGAGTCTGGATGAGCAGTGCCAGGGCTACTGAAGGACAGCCTCCAGAGGAGCAGCCAGCAATCCACGTGGGAGCAGGATGCCTGGACAACTGTTACCGACTTAACAGCCTTCGAGCTACCTGAGCAGTGCTTCTCCTCACAGCCACAGGACCAGGTTCTCCCATGCATCAGGTTCAAGAAAACCAAGGGATGACCGCTGAGGAGTCGGCCCAGCGTAAGGGACTCGTCATGCAAGCACTGAGGACCTGAGCCCAAGGGAAAGGCCTGGCATGAATGCGCCCACCTGCGCATTCCCATCCCATCCCTGGGAAGGCAGATACAACTAGACCCCTGGGCCCACTGGGTAGTCTAGCACACCTAACTGGTCCATCCAGGCCAGACACAAGGTGGTCAGCACAGGGCATCCAAGGCGGACCTCTGGCCTCCACATGCAAGATTGTGCGTCTGAACTCACTGTGAACACACTCACAAATCAGGGAATGAATATTTACGGCGGAAAAAGGAACAAAGGGCAAGGCTCCTTTTCATTACATTCGGCTCTGTGTAGGCTCCAGGGTGAACTGCAGCCATGGAGAGTGTGAAAATAATGGGGTTTTCACTTCCTCTTTTTCATCACCATGTCTGTTTGTTTGTGTTTTTATCTTGGCCATCAAGTCGATCTACATGGGCTGCTAATCTCAAATTTACACATGTTCTAAGAACTGCCTGAAGTTCTTGTTAAAACTAACGATTGGACCTTAAGGGTCTGTATGCCTAATAGATCTCATGAGATGCTAGCACTCACACTCTAAGGCTAATCTATTCCCAATCAATTTCAATGATGCTTTAAAAAAAAAAAAAAAAAAAAAAAAGCGAAAACCGCATCTGGAAAAAGCCGCAGCCACTTGCCACGGGGCTTCTCAGGTGGGATGCCGCTTAGTATACTGAGGAATTCGGGCCATTCAAAATTCGCAGGATAGATGATAAACGCACCCTTTCTTGGCTGAACCTTCCCAAATCCTGGCTTCTGTCTGACCCCACAGGCCCAACTTCCTGCCCTACACAACAGTCTCTCTGTTTTCTCTGTAGGAAGCCACACAGGAAGGGCAAGCGGTTCCCCATTCCCGTCTAGGATGCACACTTCCTTAGCCACTGAGACATTCATCCGGCATCAGCCATGCCATCTGGGTGCAGGTGGACTTAGAGAAGCAAGGCTAGGTCAGGTGTCAAAATAACAGACGCATTCAGACCTCACTATTTATACTCTCGCTCTGCGTGGGAATAAAGACACACCGTGCCTCAGCTTCCCTACAGAAGCAGAACGTACCCTCCGGTTCTTGGGAGAGGGCTTTTCCAGTCACCTCAGCGAGATGTGACTACCAGGTCAGCGCTTTTTGTGCGTGCTGGATCAAACCACAGTGCTGAATTTGCTGTACAAGCACTCTACACTCAGCCCCTGAACTATAGCGGACCTTGCTCTACCCACGCCTTAAAAACACCGCACCAGGCTCTCCTTTTGGGCCACCAACCAGCCCCCAAATCACGACTTGGAGACTTTTATTAGTCATGAACACTCTGCCTAGGCTCATTTCCGGCTAGTTCTTTTAACTTAAATCATCGGGTTTCTCTAATCCACCTTTTGCAGTGGGGTTTATTTACTCTTCTTTTCCTCTGTGTATCTTTCACTGCTTCTCGAGTCTGGCGGGCAGCTGTCTGGATTCTTGCCTCAGTTGTGACCCCTCTTTCTCCTCATTCTCTTCTCTCCTTCCTCTGGAGCCTAGCTTTCTCCTCCCACTCTCTCTCCCTGATAGCCCTACCTATCCTTTTCCTGCCTAGCTACTGGCCATTCAGCTTTTCATGAGACCAATCAGGTGCCTTAGGCAGGCAAGGGGAAACAGATGCAACACATCTTTTATATAACTAAAACACACATCCTTATATAGTTAAACAAATGCAGCATAAATAGATGCGACACACCTTTACACAGTTAAGTATTCCACAGCATAAACAAATGTAGCACATCTTTGACTAGTTAAAATAATATTCTACAACAAAACACCTCTAACAACAGAAATCTATTTACTATAGTTTAAATATCTAAGTAAGAGCTTCAGGACCTCAATCAATTAAAAAAAATGTGCATCAGCATTTTGTCTGCATGTATGTCTGCATACCACATGCTCACTTAGAGGGCAGGAGAGGGCATTAAATTCCCCTGCAACTACAGTTACAGATGGCTGCAGGGCACCAGGTGGGCGCTGGGAACTGAAACCAGGCTCTGACTGTTCTCTTCTCCCGAGGGAATGTATAATGGCTGTTGACACTACACCATTTTAGAACGTATCAACAGACATTAAAACCAATAGTCCATGGCTAGCACTGTGGCATGAGCAGCTCGGCTGTGAAGACCTCTCGCAGCCTGCAGAACAGGCTCTCCCCACGCAGAACAGGCTCTCCCCACGCAGAACAGGCTCTCCCCATGCAGAACAGACTCCCTATCTTCCCCCCCACCAACAACAATCTACGATCACGTGTACACACCTGTCTCTTAGATGTCGCACTTTGTCCAATCCATTTACTCTTGTCCCTAAGGCAATGACTTCTAACTGGGGGTGACTTGGTCTTTTAGAAGAAACTTGGTGTTGCTAAAATTCCTTCCTTGAAGGGAACTTAAATAACACCCCTCCAACACACACACACACACACACACACACACACACACACACACACACGCACGCACGCACGCACGCACGCACGCACGCACGCGCACGCGCACACACACACCCGTGCACACACACTCAGTTCCAACAACAAACCAAGGTACAATTTCACCAAAGCTCACTTCGGAAACTAGTGTGTTTCTATCCGGGTGAGGAGTTACAGGGTGGAGCACCGATAGCCCCAAATCGGACACACTGGAAGGTCTGCAGATGCGGCTGAGAGACGGCTCCCCTCCCCTACACTATATCCTATTGGCCTCTCCCAAGGCCTTGGACAATTAGGGCAGAATTGCATTCAACTGGTTCAGAGGGACGGTTAGGCGCTCAGGTCCCATGACCCTCCCTGCCCCCCACCCCCTCCCATGAAGGAATGTACAAAGTCTGGAGGTCCAGCTCTGGCGACCTTACACAAGTGGGCCCCGCTGGACTCGCAGAGAGGCTGGGGATTTGGCATGGAGGACAGTCCTTTAGCATTCAGCAATGCCCTCAGTTGAGGGGCTGCTCCTGGCACCCGGAGAGCAGAATCCAGGGGTGCTTCCAGGCACCCTGCAATACACAGGGCACTGTGACCTAGAGTCAGAAATGAACGTTCCCAACCCCGAGAACCGGACTCCGTGATGTTCTTTAAGGAGTGCAGATCATGGCCTTGCTTCTTCTCTCCCTTTAAGTGTTTGTTTATTTATTTATTTATTTATTTATTTATTTATTTATTTATTTATTTATTTATTTATTTGGAGGGCGCCACGGCACACAGGCAGAGGTCGGAGGATAACCTGGGAGCTGGCTCTGTCCTTCCGCCACGTGGGTCCCCGAGAACGAACCCAGGCGGTCAGGCTCGGCAGCAGGCACAGCTTTATCCTCAGCCCTTTCACCAGGCCCACCTATCTATTTCTTTAGTCGCTCACTCGATAATTTATCCTCAATTTTCCCGCTTTCGCTCTTCTAACACAACCGTTCTACAAATCCTAGCCCCCTAGAAGTGGAATCATCCAGCTTCTACGTCTCAACCAAGCCCATGGAGATAAGGAAACCTTTACATAAGTATCAACGACAAAGTCCACGGTGAGAAGAGTCTCCCTGACTGCGCTGTGGCCTCTGGCCTCTCTCTCCAGCGCTTACTACAAACCGCACTGCATCCTCAGCCCTGACCTCACTGAACACTCCGTGCTGCAATAAGGCGGGAACTTTTTCACATCCCCTCTTCCTCCCTCCCTTCCCCCAACCTCGGTGCTGGGAAATTTAGCCCAGGATCTCCTACCCGCCACACTGGGGCTCTCCACTGAGCAGCCCTGTGTGCCCCACAGGAACTCCTTTTCATCTCTTCCCACCTTTCCCTTCTCAGCACACAAGTGTCCCCTGAACACAAGCGCGGCCTGACTGTGGCTTCTGCTCTGCATATAATCTTGTCCAGGGACCTCATAGAATCTGGGTCCCTGATTTACCACTCACTTTGTCCTCTGAATCCTCCACCTCAATGTCCTCCTCTTTCCCGTCCTTTTTATCTGAGACATACCAGATCGCTCCTGTCTTTTGGTCAAAAAAGCCCACAAATGAACCAAGTATTCTTTATTCCATACCACAGACCGTCTTTCTCCCCAACCCCTTTCTCCTACGAGGCTCTGCTCACATTTTACTAGACCACTGAGTGTGCAAAGTGGAGGCAAATTACTTCCTCATGATCAGGTTCAGTGGACCCTCTCAGCCTTTAATTGGGGGGATTAAGGCACTGACTAACTCCCCACTACCACCTGTTTCTCCTGTTTTAGGAGCTATGAGTACATTCTCTCCTCTGTCTTTCCACTTCTGGCCTCTCCTTCCCCCACTGCTTAGGTGAGCCATGTCCTCTGTGCCCTACAGCTGTGGCTTCAAATCTTATCCACTGGACCAAGGTAGATCTCTGGAACCACCCCAGATTCCTCACTCACACCCAGCACCGAAGTCAAAGCCATGCCATGTTAGCCCAAGCATCCCTGAGGCCCAGCATGCTGGTGCATTCTCTCTGCAATCTCATTCGGGACACTTATCACTGCAGGAAAGATGAAAACTGAGCGCATGTGACTGAAAGACTTGGAGGCTCTTCTTGAAAGTGAGTGAGGATGGCTCGCCCGAACACAGCACGCTGGAACTGTTTTTTGAAGAATGGATCTTCTAAATCCATAAGCATAGGCAGATGGCTGAGCGCCCTGGTCTTGAGATTCTCACATGTCCAACAAAGGGTGATAGATCTCTACCTTCTACACGTAACAGACGGCTCAGACCTCAAAACGCAGTGTCGTGTGACATATGAACGATATCACGGGTAGCAAAAGGAACAAGTGGGTTTGCCTTTCATGCCAAAATAGAGCCAAGTACATCTTGCTTTCCAAAGACCAGACCTTTAGTTGCAAATGTGAGAGAGATAACGTGTAAGCAAATGAAAAGTCACGAGGAACTATGATGGAACTGGTAATGAATACATAAATGCCACCGCACAACAGTCTCTTCAGGAACCGAGCATCTGAGCGTCAGAAGCCATTCTGACAGTCACAGGCTAAGGACAAAAGCTCCCTCCCACGGGGCTCTGGGTGTGGGGCCTACACAAGGCTCTAAGTGGGTTAAGAACTCCGTTGTGGGAATGTTAGTCTGAATTCCCTGTGGATGACTGCTCTACGAGAACCAGGCACCGCAGTCCTTTCAGAGCGTGTGAGCTCAGACGTTGCGTCCAGTTTTAAGACCGTGGAAAGGAGAAGGCAGGCAGGCAAGGTCTGTGACATAGCCGCTCTGTTACAAACAAGTTCACTGCAGAGTTAGTATTGACCAAACCTAGGTGTGAATGAGCGAGCTTCAGGGCCAGAGAGCACAAGTTCATATCTCAGCTACACCTAACAACTTCCTAGTTTTAATAATCCACCCCATTTGTATAGAACAGAAACCGGAAAGGGCTCTTCCTCTATGGGCAAAAAGCACCGTGTGTGGTGCTGTGGATGTTGCATAATGTAACAGCAGGCAACGCCATCACTGCTGTTCTTTATGGTTTTTAGGCTCCACGTCACACTGCAATCTGCTTCTACTATAGCTTGATGATGTTGATCAGGCACTGAGTTCACAGTGGAAAACACACCTTCAGTTCACGTCTCCATCCAAGCTCACAACCAGTCACCGAGGACCGAGTTCATGCCAAATTCCACACACCCCAAAACACAGAGTAAGCTGCACCCCAGCACAGCCCAAAACACAGAGTAAGCTACACCCCAGCACACCCCAAAGCAGAGGATGCTACACCCCAGCACACCCCAAAACGCAGAGTAAGCTACACCCCAGCACACCCCAAAGCAGAAGACGCTACACCCCAGCACACCCCAAAACGCAGAGTAAGCTACACCCCAGCACACCCCAAAGCAGAGGAAGCTACACCCCAGCACACCCCAAAGCAGAGGACGCTACACCCCAGCACACCCCAAAGCAGAGGACGCTACACCCCAGCACACCCCAAAGCAGAGGACGCTACACCCCAGCACACCCCAAAGCAGAGGACGCTACACCCCAGCACACCCCAAAGCACAGAGTAAGCTACACCCCAGCACACCCCAAAGCAGAGGAAGCTACACCCCAGCACACCCCAAAGCACAGAGTAAGCTACACCCCAGCACACCCCAAAGCACAGAGGACGCTACACCCCAGCACACCCCAAAGCACAGAGGACGCTACACCCCAGCACAGTGAAATGGTACCCCTCCTTAAAGGGGGATGCAGCTCTGACATATGCTGCAGGATGAATACGTTTCGAGAACATTCTGAGTGAGATATACCAGTTGCAAGTGGGCAAATACGGCAGGGTTCCAACAACGTGAGACGCTGGGGCTGGCAAACACAGCAGAGCAGGGATAGAAGACATCTGGGGTGAGGGAGAGAGAGCAGGGGGTGGGCGGCTAGTAGTTAATGGGTGCAGCATTTCTTTTGGGAATGATCAAAAATCGAGTTTTGGAAATGCACTGCAGTGGCCACGTAGCTCCGTGAGCGTGCTCGGTGCCACCCGAGTGTGCTCAAAGCACTGAAAATGGTGATTGTCGTCCTGTGCGCTTTCTAGTAACGGACATAAAATAAAAACAACCACTTCAACATCCGTGGAATACATCTTCAAAGCAACTGTATCATGAGCACCACTCTAAACTCATTCTCAAGCTTCTAAGTAGGCCACCAGAATCACCATCACCTTGTAGCTGGCCATGTTCTGGAATGCCCAGCAGATAGGGGCTGGGGGGGGGGGAGACACAGTTCAAAGTTTTCATAAGTGGAATCATGTCCTTTTTATTTTAGACAGAATCTTGCTAAGTTGCCCAAAGCAACTCCAAACTAGCAAGGATTCAGTGTTGGTCACCATGCCTGGCTTTCATTTTTCTGGGTTAAAACCATTTTTTTAGTTCCATGAAGGGAGAAAGGAGAGAAGGACAATTGCTCGGGGGGGCGGGGGGGGCTATGTGTACTTGTGACATGTAACAGCATTTTCGAGGCAAAACTAATCTTACACACCCATGAGAACACTCATATACTTCTGCAGGGTTCCCATATACCAGACAACCCTGAAATGACCTCAAAAGTCTAAGCAGAAACTCAAAGTCCATCACTGTGACGCACAAGACTGCAGTATCAGAGGCTGGCAAGACGGCTGGCTCATCGGGTAAAGGGACCAGCCACCACGCTGTGATCTGAATTCAATCCCCCGACCGGCAGGGTGGAAGGAGAGAATCGACTGCCATGAGCTGTCCTCTGACTGCAACACACGCATGCACATCCAGTTAGAAATACTTAATCGCAATAAATAAACTCTTAGAAGCGAGTATTTCAAATCTCAAGCAAAATGTTTATTGTATGGTAAAGATGCAACGGAGGGAAGTTTGACGAGACATCTGAAATGGCAGGCTTCCAGTAATGGCGGCCAACTATCTGGTAAAGATTACGCACAGACTAAGTATTATTCCATGAACAGCAGTTTCCACGGAACTACTGTCATTTTCGAGATGGAAAGCGAAGGCCAGATAACATCAGGAGGTGCTTGGCTGCGAATCTGGCAGCCCCTCTGAGCTTTTCGTCCCAGGGACCTGCTTTGTCATCACAACACACATCTAGGCAATTCTACTGTCCCCATATGACAAATGAGGAGCCGGGGGCAAACTCAAATGCACAGCGACGACAGGAGAGGTGAAACCAGCAAAGGCTCTGAGGGAGTCACCGCATTTCAGCAAAGAGCAAATGATGCCTGCGATGGCATAATGGGAGAAAGGCAAGAAAAAAAGTCATTTACTGACAATTTCATTGCCCCCCCAAAAAAAGGTTACACATCTTCTGGAGCTCTGAAGGGCAGGTATCTACAAAGCAACAACATTTGCCACTTATGTCATCCTTAAAGATAAAGATGCTCTCTCTCTCCCTCCCTCCCTTCCTCTCTGTCTCCCTTCCCTGCCCTCCCTCTGTGTGTGTGTGTGTGTGTGTGTGTGTCTACATGTAGGAGGAAGACATGTTTTCTGGATATTTTAACTCCAAGAACATGAGAACTTACAACATAGTTACAAATATCAAAACAGCCTGGAGAGGCAGCTCAGTAGAAAAAAAGAAATTGCCTGCTATGCAAGCACAAGGACCCAAGTTCAATCCCCAGAATCTGAGTTAAAAAGTTGCACACGGGTGTGTAACTGCAGTGCTGGGCAGGCGAGAACAGGCACGTCCTGGGGGTGTGGCCAGCTCTATCTGCATGGCAAGCTCCAGGGTACTGAGAGAACCCGTCTCCAAAGTTGTTAGTCATCATCTAAGAAACCAGAGCTGGGGTTCTCATCCCTTGTCTCCACAGGCACACATGTACTACACACTTGCATGTGTGCGCACAAACACACATACACACGCCTACACTCACAGGCAAGCACGCAGGCGCGCGCGCACACACACGGACAGAGGACCCGCAATTTGACCACTAATGGTGGCTCTTTAGAAACAAACGGGAAAAAAAAAAAAAAATTGAAAGGAAGGACAGACACAGGCTTTGAAGCTGTATCATAACCTTGAATTTAAATCTTGGCTTTGCTTTTAGCTACTGGTAATTTTCACCCAGTCAGTTTCATGGACGTAAGCCTCGGTTTCTCTGTAAAGCAGACACAGTAATTCAAACATAACTCCCGACACCGCTGCATGAAGTAAGGAGACAATGAATCGTAAAGTGTTGGGCACTGCACCGTCCCTGCTGAAAGACCGACCGACAGTAAATAACATTCCACACCGTGGCCCCCAAATACTGGGCAACCTAATCTCTACCAGCTAGTGACTCGCTGCCAGCCTTGCCAGAATCGCACGAGGCACAGCAAACGTACTCTCCAGGAAAGAATGCACCAGCTGCACGTGGGCACGAAGCAGAAGCCCGAGGGATCAGGGCTGAATCCCGCGCATCCACAAGAACCCGGTGTGGTTACCGCCTGCCCTGAGCGCGCCTTTGCAGCCAGCTGTCTTCACGGAAGCTCGCAAAGCGCAGATTACGTGACAGGACCCACGGGCTTCACCCCAGCACCAGTCCCGGCAGCATCCCACCTGCTCACCCCAGGGGGCCCGCGCGACCCGGAGACGCTGAGTGACAGCTGCGCCGGCCGCGGGTGTTACCTGTCTCGGCCGCCAGTGCGGCAGCGGCACTTCCGCACGCAGACTCCGGGTTACTACGGGCTACCGGGCAAACACCGATGGCGTCATCGGCGCGCGCCCGCCCGCCGGCCGCGCTCCTTCCTGTGCCCCCCCCCCCGGCCGACGACTGCGCAGGCGCGGGACGCCTGGGTACCCGGGATTCCTGATTGGTCCATTGCACACACGCCTCACTGGGATGCAGATAGATACTTTCTGCTTCTGAGACCGGGTCTCTCTGTGTAGCCCTGGGAGACCTGGAACCCACTATGCCGGCCAGGCTGGCCTCGAACTCAGAGCCCTGCTTGCCTCTGCCTGCCGAGTGTGCTGTGACTAAAGGAGTGCACTTCTTATTCTTTAGCTCGCGTTTCTGCTGCATGCGATTGGGGTTTACGTGCTCATCCCGCAGCAGTGTCTCAAGTGAGGTCCAATGGTGCTCCAGACGGGTCCTAGACAAGGCCGCCCGGTGTGCTACTGTCACAGCGCCTGCAGAGGTGCACAAGCTGTGCCTTCCTCTCTGGTTGAGAGAGTGAGTCGGGTCCACGTGTGTACAGGTGCCTGTGTGTACAGGTCCCGGAGAGGGTCAGATTCCCCCTGGAACTGGAGTTGCTGACAGTTGTGAACTACCTTGTGGGTGCTACCCACCAAACCCAGGTCCCGTGCAGCAGCAACTGGTGCACTTAACCAGCGTGATGCTCGTTCCCTCACTGTGTTCTTACAGGTAAATCTGTGCAAGTAGGGCTCCGAGAAACGCAAGGAATCAGAGCCGCTTTACCACCTATTATAGAAGGTTCTTTATTCTCTGGGGAGGCTCATTTAACTGGGAAGAGAGGGGTGAGCATATAAAGACCTGAGAGAAAAGCAGCCAGAAGGATCCAAAGCACCTGGCTCCGGGCGCTTGTGGCGCCCTTGAGGAAAAACTCAGGGTGAGACCAGCAAGGCCCCGGGTCCTGATCCTGCAGAACCCTCTGGGCCTCTGTAAGGAGCATGGATTCTGTCACCCGAAGAGCGAGCAACGGGAGCAGGCTGTCAGAAAGAAGGGCTTGGGGGAAAATGGATACAAATAAGTGATGATTTGGAAGTTGATGTGGCGGACAGGAAGGAATTAGACAAGGGCCTTAGAGTTTCAAAAACGAAGTTATCAAAAGTGGCTCTTAAGTTTTAGATAAGCAGATTTGCTGGACTCTACAGTGGAAACCAGGCGTGTTCCTTCCTTCAACCCCAATTCTTTTGCCTTCTGGTTACCCAACCCTCTAGGACCTGGAGTCTAGGTTTCTTCTCACTCCTCTGGCCTCCTCCACTCAGTGTCTGTCTTGGTCGCCCGTCACTTTCCCCTTTCCTTGATGCTTTCCCTCTTGGGTCTTCTTATGCTAACTCCCCCAAGTCTTCAGCAGGTGTCCATGGAACCAGAGACACGGAATTCCGCAGAGCTGTGGTGGCAGGCGGTTGTGAGCTGCCGGGGGTGGGTGCCAGGAAACCGCCTAGGTGTTTATTATTCTAGTGTGATGACTTTGTTTTTGTGACGGTCACATGGAAGCTGTCACTCAAATCTGTCACCTGGCTGTGTGTTGGTGGCGCACGCCTTTAATCCCACCACTCGGGAGGCAGAAGCAGGCAGAGCTCTGTGAGTACTAGGTCAGCTTGGTCTGCAGAGTGAGTTCCAGGACAGCCAGGGCAGTTACACAGAAAAACACTGTCTCTAAAACAAACAAACAAACAAACAAACACAACAACAAAAAACCCCACGTGTTCCACTTGGTTGACCAGGTAACATTTGAAACGCTAAATTTATCCTCTACCCCAACCGATCTGTTCTTAGTTTTCTGTCATTAATGTTTTGCTGGTCACCCAAGCCTGAAACCCCAAATCATCCCAATTCTCTCCCCAAATCAATTGGTATTGGTCACATTTGTCCACCGCCTCTGTTCTTATTAACCCTTGCTTAAGGCATTACACCCATTTTGTGACCTAGTCACATGACCTGTCTGTACTTTACTCTCGAATATAAAATGGAAGACTTGAGCCAGATACTTCTAAAATCAGTTTTACTTGCACAATTCTTTGTTAATAAACCACCAGACACAACAGAATATTTGCCTAGGCTGTTGTAATCCAGGCTATTATGATAGGCTGCTGGGGGAGGTGAGACTGGAATTTATAGGAATAGTACAAAAGTAAAATTTAACACCAGTAAAAACTAGCCCATATTATAAAATGAAAACTCACTTAAAAAAATGGTTGAAAAAAATATCGAAAATTGGAAAATTATAAAAACAGACACGGTAAACTGATCATTTTTTGAGTATTGATTTTAGGAATCCAATATTGACAAAATGTAAATTAATAAAGTCCAAGCAGGAATAAAAGCCACACTAGTTACTTAAAATTCAAATGAGAATACCTATTGTCAGATACCCTAATGGCTACAACCTGTTATGAAGTGAAAGAATAATACTAAATTATAACTTCAGTGTATAATTTGCATGCAGGGAAATGCAACTGATTTTTGAAAAACACTTTTAATAGAGTAGAAAAAGTTAAAAAATGACTAAGTATATTATAAAATTGACTGTGGTGTAAGATTTGCATATTGAAATTTTCTCAAGAAAATACTCGTGCTGGTCAGTATTGCATTTGCATAATTTTATTTAAATGATTACATTAATTTACAGTAGATTAATACCACAGAGAGTCAAAGCAATGGGAGTCAGTGTCTTGAATATACCAATGATCCTAAAAGTCCTTGGGTGTTTAGTTCTCAGCTTGTGTTTATAACCTTTAGTCCTGGTTCGAGGATAGGTTTGTTTCTAAGCCTTGGCAGAATTAAATAAGTGTAGCCTGGCTTTAGGTTCCAGCTTCACTGACGACCATTTGCCCCATTTGATCAGGTCTGTGAAAGCTTTTCCTAGACTCCACTGAGATCATGCGGATCAGACAGAAATGAAAAAGAACGTTTTTATGTGTCTCAGCTGGACAAAGTCCAATATAGGAACAGATGATGTAGGCTTCTGACTGTCCCCCAGCATCCAATTCTTCATAGGCATGGAAACAATATTTTAAGTAATAAAATGTGCTCATTTTGGCTGGGTGTGTGGGCGCCTAGTAGAGGATATTTTGTCAGCCTCTCTTTCAGCTATCTGGGGCCTTAGTGCTGAGCCCTAGGTCATGGTTGTAAAAGCAAATGTAAAAATGTAATATGGCAGAAAGCACAGCTGTTTGAAAACACATCCCATCCTCCACCTGACTGGGAGGTGTTGTGTTGGCTGCTCCTATAGTAGCCATTTAGGTAATAATTCGCACTTCAGTTTTGTGTGAAAACAACAGCCTGGGTGCTGAAAGCATCTTTTGCCCTTTTTAAGATTTTAATTGCCATCTTTAACTGTATAATTAGACAGTGCTTCATACGGCATTACAAATTCTTCCAAGGACTTCTTGTGTAGGGCCACTTACGAACATTAAACAATGTGCCCTGGTTCTTTGACCAAAAGAAACCCCTGTTGCTTAATTGAAGCCATGTTAGCTTGGGTCCTTTTCTCCCTTCCTTCCACCAACTCTAACTCTTACGAGGATTGAATAATAAAAAAGAAAAATACACAGGACAACCGCTTGTGCTTTCCACCCCGAGCTGAGTAGCAAAAGGAAAGATCGCTGTGAGGGGAGAAACGATTCTTAGCATTGCCCTCAGGTCCAGACACCTCAACCTTCTCATAGGCAGCAGTAACATCTAAATTCAGACACTTTTTTTTTTAGAGACAGGGTCTCAGAGTAGCGCAGGCTGGCCTCGAACTCACTGTGTAGTGGACGATGAAGACAGCCTGAAGTTCTGGTCCCCCTGTGGTGCCTCCCAGGTGTTGGGATTACAAGCCTACACCTCCACGGATGATTTAAAACTCAGCTTCCCCATAAGGCAAACACCCCACTCTTTTGTGGGTTCACGCCTTGTCTCCTCCCCAAAAGCTTCCTTTCCTTTAAGACAGAACTGTGATTTTTTTTTTTTAAATCTTAATGCTGTAATAGAGGGTGGGTGTGGATTTTATATAAATAGTACAAAAATAAAGTTAACACAGATTAAAAGTAGTCTTTGTTATAAAATGAAAACTCACTGGAAAATACCTGCTGACCAAAACCGCAGGAATTTGGGAAGATTACAAAAACAGACATGGTAAAACTGATGATTTATTACAGAAAAATCTAATTACTTCAGAGAAGAGTGGCACCAATAAATGGTTTTAAAATCTAGGTCAGATATGAAACCCCATCTCCCCTGGCTTCGCAGTTCGGTCCCCGTCAGTCTTATAGCAGGGGTCACGTGACAGCGTGTGGCCAATGAACCGGAAGGAGGCTGCTAAGGGGTTCTGGGGAAGAGTTACTCTACTAGAACAGTTCTAAAAGCATCCTAAAAAGCAGGGCCTTTGCACAGGGCTCTGTGCTTTTCTTTATTATTTGTGAAGCCAGAGTGAGAGGAAATACTTGAAGCTTCTGGCAGCCAACTGGGATCCAGGCGGTGAGCACGAGGGTGGAAAATTCACCAGAAAAGGAAGGCAGTGGGTGAGGCGGCCTGATGCTTCCTGCTCAGGCCCTGGACCCTCACATCAGGGAGGCTGTGGAGGCGCTGCTCCTGAAACAGCCCTCCAGCGTGTGTGTGTGTGTGTGTGTGTCTGTATTAACTGTTTTTCTCTCCTACATTAAGCCTTGTTTCCCCGCATTCAGACAGTATTAATTGCTGACGCTTCTGCTGTTTCTCCTATTCTTGCTTTTGCTGCTCCTATGTTTTTCCCCCCAACAGTGTGCCTCATGTAAACCAGGCTGCCCCAAACCTGCTGAGATGACTTTGAACTTCCCATTCTGCCTCCACCTATGCTACCACACCCAATTCATATGGTGTTGGGGGTTTCTAGGGTTTTGTGCATGCACTCTATCAGCTGAGTTATGTTCTCAGCACCTCCCCTACGGCTTCCAGAATTTGATATTAACACCTCTATAGTTTTCTCTAGCATGAACTGGATTTGAGCCAGCAAGGTGATCGCTCTATTTGTATAACACTAGTACAAGGCTGCCTTCATTATGCCTTTACCAGTGTCCTACATTGACCTATAAGGAACACACAAGAAGAGGAGAGGTCTGCATAGTCAGAGGAAAATCCACCTGTGCCATCTCTCCACAATCTCTGGGTGTGACAGATTCCAAGTCTCCAGCCATTAAAGGAAAACCCAAACCATTCCCAACACCTACTACCATCAGTGTGGCCTAAGAAATCCTCTAAGCTTTCGTTTTTCTAATTTTTTAAGTCAGAATATAAATAAATTATCATTATAGAGTCTTTTACCTATCCATAGTAGGAAATGTAGTCACATATGCCTGCAATTTCTTAACAGGATTTTTTGTTTTGTTTTTTTTCTTAAGTCTAAGACAATCAGTCTTGGGCTTGACGAGAGACAGGTAGGATTCGTGTCAAAACATAAATGCAGGATTTGAAATGTCTGTGAGATTCTATAAGAGCAGGAGGGGCCAGCAAAGGAAAGTAGAATGCGACGTTTGCTAAGAAGCACCTTGGTCCACACGGGTCAGAGAGATTGCTGAGGACGTCGTGTACAGCCCATACCGATCTGATTGGATCCCAGGTCCTGTGTCCAGGAATGGCCTGTTGTCTAACACCGGAAGTAGATGGGGGGGGGTCGGCTGGAAGAGATGCTTCTCTTGGCCACTGGGACTGAAGAGTGTCTTCATTTTATTTAAAAAAGTAGAAAATAGCAGTGGATATCTCAGTGGACTTAACAAGGAGAATGCTGTGCGGGTGCAGAGAACGTGGTCCAGAATCAGAGAGCAGCATGTGTGCCTGTAATTCTGGAGCTGTGAGTTCCAGGCCAGCCAGGACTCCATTGTGAGGCCCTGTTAGGATAATGCTTCATGGGAACCATGGCCGAATCCATGGCAGCGAGGGTGACCGAGGCAGAGGGACAAACACACCAGGCAGACAGAACTTAAGTGAGAAGTTTTATTACAAAGGGAAGCAGGGGTGGAGGTGGGGGTGAGGGTGGGTGGGGTAAAGAAACACAGAAACACAGAGACAGAGAGACAGAGAGAGAGATGGAGGGAGGGAGGGAGGGAGAGAGAGAGAGAGAGAGAGAGAGAGAGAGAGAGAGAGAGAGAGAGAGAGAGAGAGAGAGAGAGAGAGAGAGAGAGAGAGAGAGAGAGAGAGAGAGAGAACAGTAGAGAAGAGGGAGATGGGAAAAGTCCTGTCTGACCCAGGGGAGCAGCAGGAAAGAGACAGGGAAAGAGAGTGTGATTGGGTGGAGGTCTTCCTTTTAAAGGGGTCCTTTGCCCTTGGGCTGACCAGGGCAGTGCATTCTGCCAGGTGACAGGGGCTGCCACCATAATGCCTGAGTCCTTACAGGCCCTGGCCGGGTTGATGGCAGAGCTTCCTTTTCTGTAACACTGTGAGCATTGTGGAGCTCACTGCGTGAGGAGGAGGAGAGTTGCAAGGTTAAGCATTATGTTCCTGACATTTATATGCATTCCCTATACTCACCCTCCCCTGCCCTTTGGGAGCACTGAGTACATATTAGGTGCACGTCTGGGCTCTCGGAATACAAACATGAAAAATATATCCGATATCAAAGAACTTCCTGTCCCCCGAGGAGATGAACAGAGGTCATTGTATTAGAGGTCAGAGCTTAGATTTGTGTCCTAGATGAAGTGAAGCCAGGATGGAGGGTGGGTTGGAGGCAAACATGGAAAGGAGATACAATTAGGACGGCAAGATAGATGCTGAGAGCCTAGAAGAGGCCACAGGAGGATGTCCAGGGTGTCTTGGGAGAGAGAAGCTGTTGTAGATCAGCTCACTTTGACTATATCTGTGCCTCATTCGGAGAATCTTTTAGAATCACTGAGCAGGTCTTAAAAGTAATAAAACTGAACCGATTTTTAAAAAATACTTCTATTATAAATAAGCACAAGGGGAAAGAGGGCAACATAAAACCAGTAGAGAATTTGGCATTGTATTTGAGAACTGATGTATCAGTATCAGGTTTGAGGGCCGCAGAGATAACTCACTGAGGATGAGAGCTTGCTGTGCAAACGTAAGGACCCGAGTTCAAATCCAGAAGACATACAAAAACATGACTGCGCCACTTCAGTGCTGTGTGGAGGCAAAGACGGAATTTCTGGGGCTTGCTGGCACCCAGCCTAGCTGCAGGTTCAGGGAAAGACCCTGTTTCAAAGGAGTAAGTGACAGAGCAGGACACAGATGTCCTCCATGTCTTGTCACCTGTGTATGTGCAACACAAACACCACCACCTCCACCACGGCTGCCTGTCTGTACCTGGAAGTGAGCGCAGTTCTCAGTGGCCTCCCCGGGCACTCGTTAGACACGGGAGCTCTAACTTGACTTTTAGTGTGGTTCTTTAGTGAAAATAGTCAATTACACATGCACGGTGCTGCCGTTCAGTGAAAACTCACATAGTGACTGTAGAGTGAAGGTCGTTGTTCCTGGAAAGGCGGGACCTGTGAGAAATTAGTAAAGGGGCAGACGTGAGCAAATCTTTAACTCGGGGGCCAGTTTGCAGCTCTACGAGCTCTGATGAAAATTGGCAGGTGGCGGATTTATGTCCGACTGAAGATGGAGCGAGGAATGTGTCAAAATATCATTTCCCAGAAATGTTGATATCTGCTTTCGGGTTCTCGTGCATAAAGTCCTCGAGCATGCTTCATGCTTTCCACTGTCGCCACAACGTGTAAGGCCAGTTTGCGGAAATGCTGTTTGAGAACATTGATTCTGCAAGCTTGCAACCTTGAAGCAGAAAGAAACAGGCTGGCTATCTCCAGCGTCTCCACAGGGACTCCCTGAGCGGTGGTCATGCGCACTTAAAGAGGGGTGTGGTGACCAAAGGAAGGAGACGGAAGCAAACTGGAGTAGAGATTCCAGGCTCTCCCTCAGCTTTTAGCTGCTTGAGCACCTCCGTGAGGGATCGTCCGCTTCTTAACAAAAGCAGCTTCTGCGAGGCTGTTTCCCTCCCTGTCAATCATCTCAGGTCTCTCCGTTCCAATACTTTGTCTTTGAAAGAGTATGGTTAGGACCACTGTAGCTTGTGTGGTTGGGAGGCAGATCACGTGACTAATTTTGACTGCCGAGCCCTCTTCTTTGGACTAGGATGGGAAAACAGAGCTTCCTGAGTCTAACGTCCATCTTATTGCTAGGGGCATGAAAATTCTCTGCGCAGCAAATAAATGAATCCCCATGCTAATCACACGTGGTTTCTGGGTAACTGGTGGCGTATTGCACGGTGATGGGAAAATGCTGGCTGACAGAAGACAAAGGCTAATCTTGGTGATTGGCAGCATTTGTGTTTCTTATGTGCCTGCATCCCTGTAAGAGCTTAATTGGAATCTTCAGATCAGCCTGTTGAGAGCCCCACGTAAGATGTCTTCTAACTTGAGCACGAGCAGCCGTGGCATTTGGTCACAAATGACTATAGCAGAGCAGTTTACCCCGTGCAGACCCGTTGAGGTAAAGTTCCAGAACACACACACACACACACACACACACACACACACACGGTATGCTTTTTCTCAGGAACTTCAGTTTCCTTTAGTTCACTAAAATCTAATTTGAGGAAATAATCTGTATTTATGGATGTGCCTGCGTGGAGTGTGTGTGTGTGTGTGTGTGTGTGTGTGTGTGTGTGTGTGTGTTCTCATATGTGTGGGTGCTTCTCTGTAATGCTCAGGTGCACTTGCAGGTGGAGCTCAGAGGCTGTCCCCCCACTGCCCCCCACTGATTTTCTTGAGCACTCTTTATCTACTGAAGCAGAATCAATTACTGGAACCGGAGCACATTGATTCCCATCTGTCTAGCCAGTCTTCCTCCATCTCTGCCTCCCAAGTGCAGACATTATAGGCAGGCCACTGGCACTGGCCAGCTTTTTATGTCTGTGCTAGGAATCTGAACTTCAGTCTCATGCTTGCACAGGAAGCTTTTTTTTTTTTTTTTTTTTTTTTATGCACTGAGCCATCTCCCCACCCAGGAAAACAATTTTTACTGTCATGTCCTAAAGAGTCGGTTAAGGAGAATGATAACATTGTTTCTCTATGCTAACCTTTCCCCTTTCAGAGAAAGCAGCCCTGCGCTAAAGTCACATGTGAAACATTTTTCAACCTTCTGCTTGGCAACTATTCTGTATTTTAAAACCTCAAATTGCTCATCGTTGACAGATGAGTTTCAGGAGGCAGAGGGGGTCGGTGTAGAGTCACATCAAAAAGGCTCTTGGGAGATTCTTTCGAACACAGACTTAAGATTGAACCCTTAATGTGCCTGTTGAGCGCATCTCCTGTTTTCCATCAGTGTTTTGGGGTTTTGTTCAGAGAAAACATTGACACGGTTCTGCATTTAGTTCTAGATGAATTAAAACAAGAGCACAGGAGAAAGGGCTGCAGCCGGTATACCATGTGACGTCCTTCACCGAGGGGAGAGGAGACCATGCCTTTAAAAGACAGTCATAAATCAGAGGGATCCTGAGGACTGAACAGTGTTCTACACTACTAATGAACCGCTGATAAGATTACAGAACCGACTTTCAATGTGATAACCACAGCAGACTACTTACTCATAGTTTGTCCTCACTGCTATAGGACATTCCCCCCTCCATCCCAAGAAGTCTCTATGCTCAGCATTTTCACTCCGTTGTGTAGGAATGGTAGGGACCTGGAAACCCATTCCATGCTGCCAGGCTCATGAGAGATGGGTAGTAGGGTGTCTGTGATAGTAGGATGGCTGCATGGACCCAAACAGGGAAACAGGGAGAGGAAGAGAATCCTATCCTACAGAGGACAGACCCTGGTGATGGAAGGAGAAATTACTCTCAGAGCATTCCTGGAGAGACAGTGTGCACAAACATGCAGAGTCCACACAAGGAGCTTACCAATAGCAGAGCAGGGAACAGATTTAACATTAAGGACTTAGACCTGGTGTTAAAAAAAAAAAAAAAAAAAAAAAAAAAATGTTGAAGCAATCAGCAGAATGAGGCACCTTTATCTAGATTATAAAGCACTATTTTATAAACAATTTAAAACCAGGTGCAGCGGCAGCACATAGATATAGCTTGATGGACACTTTTCAGCCTTGTAATGCTGTCAGCCACACAGAACAAGTAGACATTCTTGTAAGTTGGACAGATCGATGCTCACAGAGGAAATGCAACTTCTTCACAAGCCCTCCTGACACTCCTTGGTCCAGAACGGCTGCCGGACAGGTAGTAGCATCGATATTCATCCCCCCAAGTGAACAGATCAGAGTCCAAAGAGGTGAGGTGACATGTGTTAACATTTACACACAGACTTGACCTCCGATGAAATGACCGTCAACCATCGAGAAACTGTGTTGAGAAGTAGAGAGCCAAACGTCCTCACCCCCACCCAGATGGTTCTTAGATGTGAGGCCAAACGTCTCCCCAGGGCTCCAGCAGGCTGGTGCCCTGATTTCCTACAGAGGTAATCTAAGCATTTGATGCCCTTGTCGGCTTTACCTTTCCCTCATTTGTTGTCAATCTTCCTGGCATAAAACATTTTATCATGTAAGTTATTTCCACCCAAATCCGTGCCCCAGGGACCTCTTTTGGTGGGAGGGAGCACAACTCCCTATTGATGGTTGGACTTATGATCATTTAATGGGTGTCCAGTCCTGTCCCACTACCTACAAAGGAGCCACGTATGACATTTAGGGGTCCCTTACTTTGAACAAAGGTGACAGCTCCAAAAAAGGAATCATGAATAAATGACAAAAAGAGAAAGATGTCGGTTGTGTATATAGGTGGCCGTCTTTGAGGATAAGATAGTACAATTGCACTTATTTCCTAATATATGACTCTTCTGGGATATTAAATGTGTCTGTCAGGGAAAATAATGGCATACTATTAAGAATTAGTAATACATGCTTCAGATGACATTAGCCTATTAATTCTACTTTTATCTTAGTTGAACACAAATGCTGCTCAGTGTTTAGATGATTTATCAAGATATGAACTGAAGCTTGCCAAATCCCTAGCTGAAGTCATAAATAATTTCAACATCTTTCATTTCATATTTGCTATTTAAAAGGCCATAATATTGGCAAATGTTAGACTTTCTGCCTCAAATTATATTTTGAGCATGAAGTCTCCTCCTTAAAAAGCAGCTTAATTCACGGCTGTTTTTTAAAACCATACACTGATGTCTACCCACATCTGTAGCCTTTCTGGACAGAGTAAGGGTCCTACAGGAGTTGATGCCCAAAATCTTGGCTTTAAGATGTTTTGTCTCCTTCAAAATTCATGTTGAAATTTGGTTCCCAGGGTAAAATGCGGAGAGGTGATTGAGATGTTTATAAGGTGCTTGGGTCTCCATCCTCCTGAAAGGGTTAATGCTAATCCTGTAGGAGGGAGTTACTTCTTGTGGGGGAAATGTTGGTTAGCATGAGAATAGGCCGTGTAAAATAAGCAGAGCTTTCTCTGTTCTGGATGTTCTCACTTCTGACTTGATCCTTTCTGCCTTTCCACAGGATGAGGCCCTGGCCAGATGGCTACCAGTTGCCAGTGTGGCGCTCTTAGACTTCCCAGCCTCTAGGACGGTGAACAGATGAAGTTCCTTTATGGATCACCCATTCTATGATGTTTTGCTATAGCAATGGCAAACAGACTGAGACGCATGTCATCTTCCAGAAAGAAGAGTTGACGGATAGTCGATTGAAGACATTCTCTCTATATCAGCCCTACATTTCCACGGATTTCTAAGCTCTGTCCAAACAACTCCCCTAGCTGCAATTAGAATCATAGTTAAATAATTTGGTCCATGTGTGAACGCAAAACTCTAGAACATACCAACACACTGCCACCATTTCCATCATGTCAAAGCGTCATCAGGATTCTGAGGAGGTAACAGGTAAGCCATAGTTGCACAACTAACTTAACCAGAATTTTCAGGTTACTGGTCAGGTTTGGGGGTCAGTTGAGGGAAACTCCTGCCATCCCAAACCCCAAACTATCAAATATGAGACAATCTAAAGGAGATTAGAGTTCCTTGAAGAGCCATTTATTAGCACAAAGGGATACTTTTCTGAAATGACGACACCACAGCTCCACAGAAGCGTAGCAGGAAAGGTGAGGTGGACCACTCACAAAAGCAGTGGTTCTGAGCCAATCTATGTAACCTCACACAGAAATCCCAGTCATCGCAGTGAAGAGACGGCAGTAGGAAAGAAGACAGAGAAGGACTGGTCATGGAGATGCTGGAAAGAAGGGGCACTGAGAAATTGCCAGAAGAATCTTCTGTTGGCATTATAGTGAACAGGCTCTTCCATGGAACTGGCTGATCATCACTCCGGTTTCAAAACAACCGGCTGAGAATGAATGACTTCACCGGGTGTTGAAAACCTGTGAAGATGACAACGCCCACCAACAAATCACTACAGGGGAGCAAGGAACGAGCACATCATCACCACCAACAGGAGGCACAGCAGTCCCAAGCTTGATGAGACATGGCAAGTGTTGAATTATTGTGAACCAAATAAGCTATCAACACATCTCTCTACTTACACCAAAAGTTCTTCCAATGAACTTTTCTTCTGTATTTTATTCTTCTGATGATGTGTCTATGCTTCTAGTAGTCTCTCTCTCTCTCTCTCTCTCTCTCTCTCTCTCTCTCTCTCTCTCTCTCTCTTTCTCTCTCTCTCTCTCTCTCTCTCACACACACACTCTAATAAAGTTTAAAAGGAATTTCATCTAAATGGACTCCCATTTTCGTCTGATACTTTGACGCTTGATTATTTTGAGATTCATCCATGTTACAATGTGACCAACAGTTCATTTTCATTGCTAAGTAGAATTTCATTGTCACAACTTATTATCCATGCACCCACTGATGGCCATTTTGGGTTATTTTATGGTTATTGGCTACTGCAAACAAAGCTACTAAAACACTTAGACATAAATATTTGTGGGACATATGCTTTTACTTCTCTTGCATAAGTATGTAGGAATGCACAGAGTGTGCACTCAACTTTTAAAGGCACTGCCATGCTGTTTCCTAGGAAGACTGTATCATTGTAAACATTCCCCAGCAGCGTCAAACTCCACCACGCCCTCAGCAGTGCTTGCTCTGGTCAGCCTTCGACCTGTGGCTGTTTTAACAAGCACACTGTACTTTTCTGTGATGTTAATTTCCATGTGCCCAATGCTTAATGATATCCAACACCTCTGTGAGTTCCCACTTGAAATATAATACATACATACATACACACATACATACACACATACATACATACTAAGATTAGTGTTTTGATGACATTCACGCTGAAAACTTGTGTTTGTTTTCTATTCGGCTGTTTTCTTATTACTGAGTCTGACATTCTTTTTTATATTTATATTTTATGAACTAGTCTTTTATCACATAAATAAATAAGTGTGTGTGTGTGTGTGTGTGTGTGTGTGTGTGTGTGTGTGTGTGGGGGGGAGGGCAGCACATGTGACAACATAGTATGTGGGCTGTGGGGATTGAACTCAAGTCACCAGATTTGGTGACAGGTGTCCCTACCCACTTACCAAACTATCTTGTTTGTCCTCTTTCTTTTCCTTTACATGTGGCTGTCCAGCTATTTCAATATGTGTAACAAGCTTGGAAGTGATGAGGACAATGATGCAGGCATCAATAAGTCAACTGAGACACTGGGTGGTATCCTGAGCATAAGAAACTTTAAAGCTCACCCCACAGTAACACACTTCCTCCAACGAAGCCATATCCACTCCAAGAAAACCCCACTTCCTAATAATGACACTTGTTATGAGATTATGAGGGCCAATTACGTTCAAGCCACCACACTAACAATGTATATTTTATTTTTCTTTTTAAAATGTCTTGAAAATACAAGTATTCAGATACATTTTTTTCTCAGTAAAGTTGAGCCTTTTTTTTCTTACAAAGGAAGCTTAATTATAAGAATTTCAATATGATTAAGTCAGATAAATATGGAAAACAGTTCTTTATTAATTAACTGACTAATCTGTTAGGGTTCTCAACATATCACAGCTCCAAGAATAAGGCTGCCAAGTTTTCAAAGTGGAAATAAAAGGTTTGAGGTTCCTTTTCCACAGTACTTGAGATATATTCAAAAATGCCTGTTTTGTTTTTGAAATTCAAGTTTAATTACCAAACAGCCTTACCCAAGGAATACCAGGACTCACAGAAAGTCCTGCACTGTATGGGGAAGCTGGCTGGAAGGCTTTTGTTTACTTATCCCAGTAAAGGGGGCCCAGAATTGACCTCAAGATGTTGCCGTAGGACCGACCGTCACAGTCCTTAATAGAGTGTGGCCACGCTGCGATTGTGACCACCAGACAGGAAGCAAGTGTGCACAGCTGTTGCTATGGCTCAGGGCAGGGCCGTGGGCAGTGCTGAGATTTCACGTTTGTTGTTCACACGTTACTGTTGCGCTATGGCTCCTAAAAACACAGCATGGCTTTTAGTGTTATCGTGGGAAAATGTGTAGTTAGGCAGTGGCAGTGGGTATAACTTAATGAACCTCCATTTGCCCAACACCCAAAATCAAAAGCAACCAACCCAAGGTCTGTCTCAGAGAGTTTTATCCATATTTCACTCCTTAGATCTCCCTAGTTATTCTCAGGCCAATTCAACACAACGTCTAATTTCAGCTCTTAAGTATTTCAGTCGTCATCTTTCTTTAAATATAACCACAATACCCACATCACATACACTCTAAAATCAACAGTAATTCCCACTCCCCCCCAAAAGCATTTAATAAAGAAAAAATGATTGCATGGAACAAAAATGACCTCATAGGATTTTAGCTAACACGAAAGCCTTCTGGCATTAATTAAACGCCGAAAGCAACACCATTTGGGTGTCACTTAGGAGGAGCCAGATTCAAGTAATCCAATAGGGAATGGAAATCATTGCCATTTAAAGAAAGTATCAATTTTGTTCATGTGTGGCTCCCACAGCTGTTTACTGATCCCGAGTCTTGCCAAGGATACAAAGATGGAGAGGCTAGGTTGGCTGCCAGTGGGCCCGGGGCTCCTCCTGTCTTCAGTTCACCACACTGGGACCACAGGCATGTGTGAGTGTCCTCACCCTCTCAAGGCATATGCTTTGCCTCCTGAGACCCCCTCCAGATTGTGACATAATCATATGTGAGAATAACATAGTGTAAAAAGACAATCCTCCGTGCCCTCATGGAACAAGATGGTTTACACATCTTTCACCCAAGGTGAAATCCAAAACAGAAGAAATCATCTATAAATAAAGGTAGGGACTGAACTGCCCGTTGGGAAAAAAATGCAAAGGGTGGAGGGTGTGGCTCAGTGGTAGAACACTTGCCTCTCTCTAGATTTAAATCATACCACTGCCCAAAACAAACAAACAAACAAACAAACAAACAAAACAAGAACACTGAAGAACTATAGGCGGTAGAGGGCTGTTTCTGAAGGAGCCAAGGTGAACATATACATAAGACAAAATCACCTGTTATTACTTTTAAAAATTATTTATGTGTATGAGCTTGACTGCATGCATGTCAGTGCACGGTGTGCACGCCTAATGTCCACAGAGGCCAGAGAAGGAGGGACATGGGATCCCTTGGAACCAGAGTTCTCGACAGCTGTGAGGGTCCATGTGGATGCTGGAAACTGTAAGAACAGCCAGTGCTCTTCACTGCTCGGCCATTTCTTACGGAAGGAGGGAAAAAAAAATTCACTTTTACTCAGTTTAGTTCTAAAACTCTCTTCATACACAATACTATCTCCATGTTCAAAGGTCATGTCACAGTATGGGGAAGGGAACTCAGGAGGGAAGAGTGCATGCTTTGCAGGTATGAAGATGCTTGCTCATGCCCATGATTCCAGTGTGTTTCAGGAGGGACTGGAAAAGTCCCGATGCCCGCTCGCTAGCCCACCTAGACTACACAGTGAGTTCCGGGACAGTGAGAGACTTTATCTGAAAATACATGATGCCAGAGAGTTCGCTCCAGCCTCCACGTGTATGTGCTCATGCTCCTGCATGCCCTCATCCCACAGTTTATGTCACTGAACCCATGCCGCCTCCAGAAAGAAGACAGTATTAAACTGTTTTCCATAGAGGGTATGTGTGTGTGTGTGTGCGTGTGCGTGTGCGTGTGCGTGTGCGTGTGCGTGTGTGTGTGTGTGTGTGTGTGTGTGTGTGTGTGTGCTGGGGGAGGTTTTGCTTTCTTGGGCTCTGGTTCCTTTTATGCAGCTAAGCAGTTCATTGGAGTGTGACTCCTGGCCATATTTACTAGTGGAAAACACCAAACCATCTGCAGTGGTCCTGCTCTGCCTGATGGCCTTTTAAGGAGCATAGATGTGATTGAGTTTTGATCATTTTGTCTGGAAATCAATCCCATGGTGAGGGTTTGCCAACCACCTGCAGCTTGTAGCTGGTTACATCTGAAACGGTTTTCCTGGGGTGTGTGAGGCTTGGAGGAGATTGGATGAGACAGTGAGTTAAAACGTAAATAACTCTCTGCAACCACGACACGGGCTGCACGCTCAACATTCATCATGTCCTTGTATGAAAACGTCCATATGTGGCACAGGACTGTGAACATACACAATGAAAAACTTTCAAATGAATTTAAGAAAAACTATATATATATATATATATATATATATGAGAATCCAAACTTAGGGAAAGTCTGTGTGTTTTCCAGCTGCCCCATGGAGCCATAAATGTCCATGGGGTTACTTTCCATATTGCTGTGTTTATTTATATAGGCTCGAATAGACCCTTTTAAAGGCTTAACTTAGTGTGGCTGTCGCAGACAGCTAGTTTAACACCAAATCCTTCTTGGCATGACTTGAAAGCAAACGGTAAGTGGTGTAAACAACTGTATATGAGTATAGGCTGCCAGATAATGCACATCTGGAGAACAAACAAAACTTATTAGACAGACAACAAATAGCTGAGGTAAATATCAAATCTGTGAGCTGCACAAAGCCCAGAGCTGGTCTCCTCAAAGCCTTATTAACACAGCGCAGCTGGATTAAA
Source organism: Cricetiscus sungorus (assembly GCA_030556225.1). NCBI lineage: Eukaryota > Metazoa > Chordata > Mammalia > Rodentia > Cricetidae > Cricetiscus > Cricetiscus sungorus. The sequence continues at coordinate 28,473,565 of JANBXA010000190.1, read as the reverse complement.
ATGAAAAGAGCCATTTAAACATTAAAGGGGGAGGACCTTCAAGTTAGAAAGTCTGGAGTTTGTTCCTGTCTCTGTCACTAATTCGCTAAGTGACATTGATCTTGTCTCTGATTTGCCTGTGTTTTCCCGACAGCAGAAGGGATTTCAGGGCTGTTCATGAGAGCACAGAACAGTTGCCAGATGCCTCTCAGGACAGGATCAAAAGAAAACTGTCTTTTGCTCATGCCCCTCTTATCCTGTGGTCTCCCAAACCTAATGTTCCCTCAAAATAGAGTTGGCAAAGGACAAAAAAAATGCTGATGGAAATGGCAAGTCTAAATCAGGCCAAGCTGGGCATGGGGGTGCACACCCACTAACCCAGCATGTGGGAGGCTGCTGTGGTAGATCTTGGTTCTGGAAGAACCAGGGCTACCTAGCAAGACACTGCCAAAGATGGGAAGAGGAGGGAAGGAGGGAGGGAGGAAGGAGAGAGGGAGGGAAGAGGGGGGAGGGGAGGGGAGAGGAGGGGAGGAGAGGAGAGCAGAAAGAAGGAACACCAAAGAAAGACGTGGAGAGGGAGAAAGGGAAGGAAGGAAAACTGTTAGAGACCAACTGAGTACATTTTCTAGACCAACCTTGAATTTATGGTCCTCCTGACTCAGCCTCCCGAGTAGCTGAACTTACAGGCATGTGCCACTACATCTGGCTTCTCTGATGATTTTTTTAAAATTATTGTTTTCTTGACTTTCCTTCCTTTCCTCTAACTCTTTCTCCTTACTCTTTCTTTCTTTCTTTCTTTCTTTCTTTCTTTCTTTCTTTCTTTCTTCCCTTCTTTCTTGTCAGGGTCTCATTTAACCTAGAATGACCTTGACAAACTCATTATTTAGCTAAGGATGACCTTGAACTTTGAACCTCCTCCTTCCACCTCCCAAGTGCTGAGATCATAGGCATAAGCCATCATGCTCAGCTCATGTGGTGCTGGGAACTGCTGAGGACCTCAGACATTCTAGGAAGGCACTGGGTCAACTGAGCCACATCCCTGTTCCTTAGAAACTGGCATTTGACTTGACTCCTTTATTTCATTCAGCATTGTGATTTTCATAAAATGCCTTCTGTGTTGTTCTCACACACACACACACACACACACACACACACACACACACACAGAGAGAGAGAGAGAGAGAGAGAGAGAGAGAGAGAGAGAGAGAGAGAGAGAGAGAGAGAGATTATCTATTAGATTGGCTTACGGACTGTGGCATGGATACTCCAATGATGGCTGTCTCTGGACAGAAGTTCTAAGAAGCCAGTCGCTTGGTCTCAGGTGTTCTTCAGTATATGAAAAAGTGGGCTGTAATGTCAGTGAAGAAATCCCTCAGCAGCAGGATAAGTGAACCTTCCATCCAGAGTGAAAGCGAACAGGCAAAGGAAACACTCCCTTCTTCCACACCCTTTAGCGTCTTCCCACCGCCCGTGAGCCAATCAAGAAAAACCCCTCACAGGTGTGGCCAACTGCTTGATCCCAGATGTGGTCACATTGACAACCAAGACTAACCATCCGTGGTGGCTAATTGTGGTTGCCAACTTGACCAGATCTAGGACTAGTAAGGAGACAGGACTCCATGCACCCTACAGCAGATTAGCTGCTTTGGGCGGCACCATCCTACAGGATAGGGCAGTTTTCACTTCTCTCCCTCTGCGTCCTGGCTGTGGATGCTCGGTGACCAGCTGCCTCAGGCTCCTGCTGCTGTGGCTTCCCCAGGATGACGGACTGTATCCCGCAAGCCTGAGCCAGAATCAAGCCTTCCTTCCTGACGTTGCTTTCCTCAGTATTTAATCCCAGCAATGAGATGGTAACTAAGAAACCTTCCTTGACTACTCTTATCTTTTAAAAATACCTTATTTCATTTTTAGTTGCCATGTGATAATTGTGTCTATTTCTACAATACAATCTACTTTCCTTTTGTCTACTTTTGAGATAATATAATTCCATCATTTCCCTTTCCCTCTTTCCTTTCCTCTCTCCAAACCCTCTCATATACTTTTCCACTGCCCCTCTCTTTTTTAAAAAAACTAATTGTTGTTCACATTTATGTATGTACATGTATATTCCTAAATATAATGTGCTCAGTCTGTATAATGTTACTTGTATGTTTGTGTCCAGGGAGGACCGTTTGGAATTAGACAGTCAATTTACGTGCTCTTCCCTAGGAAAGACTATTTTCCCTGCCCTCAGCATTACTTATTTGCGTGTAGCTCTTTGTGTAGAGTTGAAGACTCATGGCTTTTTCTCCTCCACTTTGGCATGTCTATTGCTAGTATCTATTGTTATCTCTCTCTCTCTCTCTCTCTCTCTCTCTCTCTCTCTCTCTCTCTCTCTCTCTCTCTCACACACACACACACAATACACACATACACACACACACACACACACATGCATATATGAATGAGCATGGCCAAGCAAGTATTCATGGCATAGGGTGTTGAGTCCTTTGAGTATTTGCTAAGGCATAGCTGATTCATATGGCAGCATATACCCAGAGGATGTTTGAATTCTCCAGGCTGATCTCCAGAGTGACTGCATCTGTTTGCATGGCTACAAAAAGTCTATGAGTGTAGAATGACTCCACGAGAGTCTGGGAAAGGTTCACAAGAATTTATTTAGATACAAAATAGGAGTAAACACTCACTTGTATGATGGGAAATGTCATTCTGTAAATATGTTTCTTGTATTGGTTAATGAAATAAAGCACTGTTGGCCAATAGGAAAGGAAGATAGGAGGGTCTAGGAGACAAGGAGGGAAGAGGAAGAAGAAAGGAGGAGTCAACATGGAGAGACTGGAGAGAGCAGAATGCCAGCCTACTCTCAGATAAGATGAGACCATGTGGAAATACTTAGATTAATAGAAATGGGTTAATATTTAAGACAGAGCTAGCCGATAAGAAACAAGTTACTGGCCAACAGCATTTATATCAAATACAGAGCCTCTGCATGTTATCGGAGGCTGGCGTGGCGGTAGGGCCGACTGGCAGGGAAAACATAGTCCCTACATAGGGTGCCACAATGTGGCTAATAAGAACTTCCACTTAAAACTAAAAAAAGCTTAAAAAATAGTTTTTAGAAAAAAAAATACAGAGACAAGCAAGGCTTCTTGGTAGCAGCATTTTTCTGTGTTGAACTCTGTTTTGCTAGAGACTCCTTTTTTGCGAGGCTCCTGACTCAGCATAAGCGGCAAAAAAACCACATTGCTTTTAAAGAGCTTTGCTAACAATTCATCGGTGTGTATGAGAGCTGGCAATGACAGTGACCATATCTCCAAGCCAGCAACATGCTGCTGGATGCAGCATAGACCAAGGCGGTGAGCACAGCTCTCACTGCTGGCGGTAAAATAGCCACCGCCATCTTGGATAGACCGCCGCTAAAACCGTGGCTTTCATTTTAGCAATATTGTTGTTTACCAGATAAAAACTTGTGGCTGAAAAAAAGATAAAGATTTACAGTAAAAGACAGATTCAGAGACAGAGAAAAGTGACTGACAAACTGCCAATACAGATGGACAGTTTAAAGTTTCCTGCTTTGTTGAGGAGTCTGGAGACACACTATGGCCTATGGGCTGAAGATGGAACATTACAGAAGAACTTCGGATGACTGACCAGGCAATGAGTTGTCTCTGTCATTTCTAGAGTTTATATATTATCCTTTTGTGGTCTTTAGAGGAGTTGAAGACAGATAGTTATGGTTATAGTTTTCCTTAGGATTAAAGATAAGTTACATATAGGACTTTAGACTCACAAAGATAGATGATAAAATATTTTCTTAAATCTTACTGTTAGTGGACAAAATATTTTTAACTGCTTATATTTCTTCCTAGCACTTTTACCTTTTACTCTGAAATATTTGATCCTTTTGGGGTTGGTTGATTTTTTTTGTGTGTAGGTTTATAGATATGGGTCTAATTTCATTCTCCTACATGTGAACATCTAGTGGTTAAAGATGTTGCCTTTTCTCCAGTGTGTATATTTGGCCTCGTGAAATATCAAACGACTGTAGTTATGTGTGCTGAAGTTTGAGTCTCCTATTTTTCACAATTGACATATGGTAAGAACTCGTATGCAGTGGCACAAGGCTATAATCCCATCACTTAGAAAGCTGAAGCAAGAGGAAGGCTGTGAGCTCAACGCTAACCTGTGTTATGTATGAGACTTGTCTTTGAAAACCCAAACCAAGGCCAAATGCTTGCAGAAAAAAAAAAAAAAAAAAAAAAAACTAGGGAGACAGCTCAGTCATTTCTAAATTTGGTCCCCAGAACCTACATTTTTAAAAACTCCAGCATGGTGGCATAAATTTGTAAGCCTAACATCGAGGAGGCAGAGCAGATCCTAAGGCTTGCTCGTCAGAGCTGAAGCTGGGATAAAATCCCAGGCAAACTAGGCATTGCTGGTCTCTGTAGCTGCTTAGAAAGCATTTGCTGCTGCTGTGTGGCTGCACTTGCTTTAAGCAGTGTGAGTCCCTTTATATCTGTCACCAGGAAATGCCTGGAGCTGCTGGGAGTCACAAGTCTGCTTTCCCTGTGACTGGGTGGCATTTAGATCCCTATGAAAAGATGCATTTGAAAAAGGAGACTAACACATTAGGAAACCATTTAAGTGGCATCATCCATGTTGATGGGTACTACTGTAAAATATTCACAATGGAAATGGGACATTTGTCAGTCATATGCAACTGTGCATTCGGAGTTCAACGTTTTGTTCTCTGTACACAGACACACACACACACACACACACACACACACACAGGCACACACACACACACACACACGCACACACACATACACAGAAGTTGTTTTAAAAAAAAAAGGTTGTCTCACAGATTAAAATGGTGCTGATTATGTAAATATAATGGTGAAAGCACCAAGGTTCAAATAGGCTCTGCCGTAACCCTCTTAGCCAGGAGCTTCTGGAGGAATGCTAATAGCTTTCATTCCCACTCCATTTCTTCAGTCTGCGTCTGTGATGTGGTAGTTTGGAAAACTAGGTGAATTTAGAAAAGCAGCCCGACTTAGCATCCCCCTCTGCTGTTTAGTTTGGTTTGGTAATGTGAGACAGAGTTTCTCTCTGTGGCCCAAGCTGGCCTGAAACTCACTATGTAGCCTAGCCTGGCCTTGAACTTACAGCAAAACTAAAGCCTCCGTTTCCCAAGTGCTTATGTAATGACATGAGCCCACCATATTTCCTCCCTTTGATTTTGATAATCAAGAATGACACAGCTGATCCGTAATCTCTGGCTGGATTTCAACTCTAACAACCGGTCTGACCCAGACAAGATACAGGAGGTGTGGCCAAGGCAGAGGACAGAGAGTCTGAGCAAGAGGTGTGGGTGTGACAGTGGGCACAGTGACCCACTTTTATGACCCTAATAGGAGGATTAGGAGTTCAAGGTCACCTTCAGTGATATTCAGCCGTCAGTGTCCTCATCCCACGCTTGGGCAGAAGAACTGGTGGGCCGAGGATTTTGTTTATCACATCATAATGAAGCACAAAAGGCAGACATGATGGATGGTTCATGCCTGTTAGCCTAGAGTTTGGGAGGCTGACATATGACAATTACTACTGCAGGGTCAGTCTGGGTTGTTAGTGAGCTAGTGTTTCCAAGTTAAAAAAAATAATAAAGTAGGATGTAGTTGTCTTTGGTCTTGGGGAGGATTGGTTTCAATGCCTGTAAGGGGAGACCAAAGCACCCGAGTTCTGTCTCATGTATAAAATGGGGCAGTATTTTTGCACAGCAATTTAAACCATTTCCAGGTTACTTACAATGCTCAACATGGCTCAAGTTCTATATTAACACTAGTTATGCTGCTCGGAGAACAGCAGAAAAAAAATATATGACTGTACATTTCAGTATGCATGCAAATTCTTTTCTAAAAATTTTCAGTCCATACATAGCTGATTGAGTCATGAATGCAGAAGTAAGAGACATGGATTATATGCATATATATATTTACATATATATATAATCAAAGAATGGATAATTCTCATCTAGCTGCCAAACAGTAGGAGTGGGAGGAGACAGAAATAAATTCAAACACTTTTCTAGCCAGAGTTGGTAAATAGTCTAAAGTTTCATGAGCAATGACTCAGTAGTTAAGAGCACTGACCACTCTAACAGACGACCTGGGTTTGGTTCCCAGCCCCCCATGCTTAAAACCACTTAAACTCTAACTCAGGGGGATTTGGTACCTTCTTTTAGCCTCTGTGGGCACCCACATGCACATGGTAGACAGAAACTCGTGTTCTCTCTCTCTCTCTCTCTCTCTCTCTCTCTCTCTCTCTCTCCACACACACACACACACACACACACACACACACACACACACATTTTCAAGTTCAAGTTAAATCACGAAATTGAGAAATAAACTTAGAAACATGATACAGACCACCAGAAGGAGCAAGTATCTAAATCTTATCTTTACTGATTGGAGCTGAGAGTGGGGAGGTTTCAGGGAAGACACTGATTCCAGCAAGAGTTACAGAGCATCACTTTTTAAATGCACAGGGACCATGGCGGTAGAGAGCCACAAAGCTTAGCATGATGCTGTTCTATAATCGCAGCGCTCAGATAGTGAAGACTGGACTGTGAGTTTGAGGCCAGCCTAGAGATATGCTAAGATCCAATACACAAGAGAGGGGTTGAGGAGCTGTCATAGTCATTAAAGTCCTTACTAAAAAAGCAGGAGGGCCTGAGCTCAATCCTCATCATCCATGTAAAAATCTGGCAAGGCAGACAAAGGCAGACCCCAGGGCTTGAGGGCTAGCCTGACCAGCCTAACTGGCAAGGCTTGGGTCCTATCGAGAGACCTGTCTTAAGAAACAAAGACGACAGCACCTAGGAACAATACCTGGGGTTGGCTTCTTGCCTCCTCCCACACATGCACGCACTGTCCACCTGTGAGGGTGCAGCTACACGTAAACACCAAGGTGCCCTCCCCAGGCACACTGCGTGAGAAGATAGCGCTACCATGGCACAGAGACATGTTCAGACTCTGAAAAGCGAGCGCACTCTCAATGCTACTTGTTCTGTGAGATTTCGGAAAATTCAGTAAGAAATGTTTATGCTTATTTTATATGCCAAATATCTTAGGAACTAAGATATATAAAAATTCAAACTACCAAGCAAAAAAATATTTTTGGCGAGGGGAGCTATGGAAATGCATAAGGGGGAAGAAGAACAGGTCCAAGTCCACTTCCTTAGTCCTAGCAGAACGATCATCTGTAAGTGTTATGAGTAGTTTTTTCCTGCCGGTCTGGTCCCACCGCCACGCCAGTCCCAAATAACACACAGGACACTGCATTAGATATAATGCTGTTGGCAAGTTACTAGTTTCTTATCGGCTAGCTCTGTCTTAAATATTAACCCATTTCTTTTATTCTAAGTACTTCCACGTGGTCTCATCTTACTGGAGAGAGGGGCTGGCATTCTCTCTCCGTCCTCCATCTTTAATCTCTTCCCTACTATTCCTCTCTCCTCCTTGTCTCCCAGTCTTGCCTATCTTGCTTTCCTGTTGGCCAACAGTGCTTTATTCATTAACCAATAACAGAAACATATTTACAGAATGACATCTCCCATCATGTAAGCATTTAATGCCAAGAGCATTGGTACTGACCTAAGTATTCCTTACTTACTTCCTAGGTTTTGCCCCTTTCTACCTGGAGCTCATTTATCCCACACCAAGCAACTCGGCACTTTCTGCTTCATGACCCTTTCACTGAGAGAGTCAGTAAGGTCCCTGGTTCCCAGAGAGCTCTCACATCTCTCTCCCAGAGCAGTTGCTGGCTGCCCACAGATAAACATGAGTAAGAGTAGAGGCCTGCTTCCTTCTCTTTCTCTTTCTGACTTGAGCTTACGTTTTCTTTTCCAGCCACGAGTCATTATGGCTCAGCTTGCTCCTGTGAACTGCAAGCTTCCTGTGCATTCAGGGGCCCCTGGTGGTGTTAAGAATCATGTAAATCTCAGGTGCACTTTGTGATGGGCTGCCTCCAGCTGTGTTTGCCTCCCAGTAAGCATTTCTCACTGGAGTGTTTCTTCCAGTCCTCCTAGTTTCACATCCATTTTCTAAGGCACTGATGCCCGGGGCGGAGGACTAAATGGTATTCAGATCAAGTTGAGCCTGTGTTGGAAGCCCAGGTAGGGAACGCCTGGGATCACATCCCCAGCTCCTCTAGAAACTGAGCTGCATAGACACTGTCAGAGTTGCTTCTGTGATGTTGGCCTCTAATGGCAAGGACAGTTTGTTACTGCCCTGAAGGGGAGCCAAGCATCTGGAAGACTGGTGGGCGTGCTCCTCATTTATTCCAGATAGCTTTGTAGTTCATAGTGGGTTCCTGTCTACAGAGGCTTCAGCCAGACAGCAGAAAATAAAACCCTTCTATTTGGAATATAGCTGCCCTCTTCCCATTAACTCAATGTTAATATTTGGTTTTGTGGGAACTAAAAGCTCAAGCTTAATATATATATATATATTTTTTTTTTTAAAAAAAAAAAAAAAAAGGAATACACACACAAAGACGGTTTTCCTCCGTGTTTCTGTGTTTTTCTCATGAATTCTGAACACCTACTGCCTTCTCCTGGCTGGTCAGTGTATAGTCCTGCAAACAGTTTTCTGTAGAAAACTCTAGCCATCCCCAAGAGGAAAAATCCTTTACTGTCAAGTTCAAGACCTCCTTCTGTTTGAGAAAAGCACTGTTGGTTCTATACACAAGATGGCCAGGACTGAGACAGAAGTGATGAGTCCTGTGAACGGGCTACAGGAGGTTGGGAGGTGACGATTGGATAGTTCACACTTCCTTGGTTTTATGGTGGGAGCAAATGGTCTTGACTTTCACATAAACCTAGCTTTGTCACTTCATTCCCACTGGGCATTTGTCAGTCTTAGCCCACCCAGGGGCTCGCCTGACACCTCTCTAAAATTCTCTCAGGGAGAAGTCTTTCATCCTGCAAGCTGTTGTTGGCCGGTGGGGAGAGTATTTGCCCTACCTTCTGCTCCAGGGGGTAGACTATGGTGGCCAATAAAAATCTGGATTTCCAGTCAACCTAACCACTAACCCAGTGTTAGCCCCGGAAACACAGAGGCTATTTATCAGGAAAACATGCCGCCTTCTGCCTTCTACCGCAGGTGCAAAACCAAAACGAAACAGAGCACAAATCATAATTCATTTTTTCTCTGAAGCGGAGACCTGGGGCCTGGAGTTGGTGCAGATGGGAAGGAAGGGACCCTGTGGCTACTGAGGATGCAGTTGAGACAGACAGCAACCGGGACCCTGGGCCTCAGCTTCCTGTGTCCTCATTGGCCCTTCCAGATCAAGTGTCGTTTGAGGCCAGCACCTGTGCAGACATTTCCATTATGTAAGCCAACAGACTCGCTATACTATTTAACCAGGGTGAGTTGGCTTCCCAACTGCTTATGACAAAATATAATCTTGGATAATATAAACCCTTTGCTAGAGCCTGTTATACCCCCCTACTGTCAATAACAACAATTTAATGGGTATTTGTGGGGTTGGTGGTGGTGGTAGTGTCATGGTGTGTAAGTATACCCAGTCTCATTAAGCTGTGAACATTAAATTTGTAGAGCTTTTTTCTATGTAAGTAATATCAATAAATGTTCTCTTTCATTTAAAGGAGAGTTAAAATCCTCCAGATTAGCATCTGAGACCATACAAGCCTGGTGCATTGCTAATCTTTCTATTCTGGTCAAATGAGTCTCATTAAAGTTCCCAGAGTCTGGTCCTCTTCTGGGCTTTATCCCTCCTTCAAAGGTTACTGCCCCTAAATTCTATGCTTCCCCAACCCTCTCCCCTCGTGTGTGTGTGTGTGTGTGTGTGTGTGTGTGTGTGTGTGTGTGTGTGTGTGTGTGCGCGCGCGTGTTTGGAGTTCAGAGGATAACTTTGGGTATCATTCTTGTTTTGTTTGTTTTCAAGACAGGGTTGCTCTGTGTAACAGCCCTGGCTGTCCTGGAACTCATTCTGTAGACCAGGCTGGCCTCAAACTCACTGAGATCCCCCTGCCTCGGTCTCCTGGGTGCTGGAATTAAAGGCATGTGCCACCACCGCCTGGCTTTAGGAACTTTTCATCTTATTTTGATAGAGGTTCTTTGACCAGCTGGGGGCTAAATGATTAGGCTAGACTAGCTGGCTATGGAGACCCGGGGAGCGTCCTGTGTCCACCTCCCCAGTGCTAGGATTGCAAGGGTACATCAAAAACACCCTGTACTTTTAATTTCTAGATATTAAATCAGGTACTTGTGCTTGCATGGCAATTGCATTACCACCCAAGCCATTTCCCCGAGCTGTAGGACTTACAGATTTCTGATCAACGTCTGCCTCATACCATAGAGAACCCTCCTTTAAGCATTGAAGGTGTGCCAGCTGTTGGTTATACTAGTGTTTCTTGATCAACACCAGCACAAACAGTGAAACATGGATGAGGGTAAGGATCCAAATGGAGCCTCTGTACATGAAAACCACCAGGCAAGAGGAAGCGTCTGGCTGAGTATTTTTCATCTGAGGATGCAGTAGGTCTATGTCACTCAAAGAAAAAAAAAAAAAAACCCTTCTTCTTGGCTAGGAACGTGGCTTAGTGTATGAAATGCTGGTTGCCAAAGTGTGAGGGCCTAAGTGTAGACCCCCCCCCAATACTTATAGGAACTGGATACAATATTGTTTGTCTGTGATTTCCAGAACAAGGTGAGAGGCAATGACAGCAGAGTTCCTGAAAGCTCATGGGTTTCTTAACCTGATGTCCAGAGCATTGAACAACAACAAAGCCTGCCTTAAACAAGGTGGAGTGTGAGGGCCACACCTCTGACCTCCTCACTCATGCACACAAACACACAAACACACATGGAGAGATATAAAAAAAAAAACCTTCTAAATATACTATATACATGTATAAAATGCAATAATTGACCTCATGTATAATTAATATATGTATTTTTAAATTTTTATTTATTCTTCTTTCATACAATACATCCCAACACCAGTTTCCCTTCCCTCTACTCCTCCACTTACCCCCAACTCCCCTCTCTCCCAGACCAGCTCCCTGCCCCTCCCCCCCAAAAGAGTGGGCTTCGCAGGGACATCAACCAAACATGGCACTTCAAGATACAAGAAGACCAGGTACAAACTTTCACACCAAGGCTGGGCAGAGCAAGACAAGCCAGCAGGAGGAAGAGGGTCCCAAAAGCAGGCAAAAGAGTCAGAGACACCGCTACTCCCACTGTCAGGATTCCCCAAACGTTCAAAAAGGAAAATTAACCATCATTATTAATCAAATTTGGTTAGTGGACTATAATCTGCCCCTTAACTCTTTAAATCCTAGTGCCTATGGAAACAAATGAAGTGAGCATATTTAATCAGCATATCTCTGCTTTGAAAGTACACTAGGGCTTTCTTAATCATAAGTGTGTATTAAATGGTCATGAATACAACCTGGTGTCTCAAAAGCTGCCTGGGCCAAGGTAAGTCTGCCAAGTACGTATTCGGTCAGGCAACCCTAGTGCCGAGTTCTATATTAAAAGCCGGGAATGATGGCCGGCCATTTGGAAGACGCCCAGCTCAAATCGTCTGTGTGATGCCGGCAAGTCATCCCCTTCAAACTACACCCCACTTTGTAAGTCTGCTTACAAAGCGAAGAAAACACCCAAGTTCTGCAGTACCTCTCGGAGATTTTTTTTTTCTGTAGGTCTTTAAAGCTTTATGGCATTCTGTAGCCTATTTCCTTTGCGTTCCTGCATGACCCATACTGCAGTGGAAACAGGCTGTCCCTGTTAACGTTTCATAGCCTGAGCACTTAATGACATCACTCTGTGAGACGGAGAAAAATACAATTTGGCCCACTCTAGCCCCCGTTGCCTTAATTAGTCTCCATTTTTAATGCAATGAAAGGAATAAACCTCAAGATGGCTGGCCAGGAAAATTATAAGCTTTCAGGTACACTGGGTTACAGTAATTTTTCTGCAAATGTCATTAAGCCACTGATTTACTCTCTATCTTCAGAGCACAGACGGGCAAGCAGAAAAACAAGAGACTCACATAAATGTTTTAAAAGGCATTAAATTATACTATCTGGTACAATGCCCCCCGTCTTGACAGCTCCCTTTCAGGAAGCATCAGCTCCTCCTTTCTGTAGGTTCTGCTTCATCCTCGCTGTGAGCCTTGTAGCTTGGTAAAACGCAGTGGTAAAACGCAGCCATGTAACATGGCACCAGTCTGGTCCAGAAAGCTGCATCAAATACATCACATTCCTCCCAACTCACTCTTAAGGAAATGAGGGAAAGCCACATACAGTTGGGGCCATTTTTCAGCATGTAGGCTTTAGTCTTTTTTGCCAACAGCTGCTTCTAGAGGAGCCAAATCTCCATCTGTTGTGCCCAAGTAGGAGTCTGATATTTGCACAGAGAATGCTGAATTCCTAGAACGCCAAGAGGTGACTCAAGACTTTTCTTACAAGTTGGTAGGCTTTAAATAGATCATTTGCACATTCGTGAACACATATATTTATTGAGAATGCTCTGAGCATTAGGAAAAAGAGCATCCACTGTCACCCTTACCTTTCCTGTGGATAATAAACCTTTTTTTTAGAAAACTGAAGGGTAGGTTAGATTTTTCTAAAAAAAAAAAAAAAAAAAAAAAAAAACATATGTTCACATTCTGCAGCCCAGGCTGGTCTTGATCTCATGGCCATCCTCCTTGTTTACCCTCTCAAGTGCCGATGGCTGGAATGCCAGGTGTTAGCCACCATGGCTGAAAGGTCACCCAGCTCCCCTCCCCCAGACCTGGGGGAATTTAAAAAGACCAGTGTTCTAGGCAAATGCTCTACCGTTGTGTCACATTGCTGTAACAGTGTTCTCCTTGGCGGGTACTAAGCCAAGTCTACCGCTCCCCATAAGGTCCCAATGTCAAGCCCACGTTTATAATGCCTAGTTACACAGCAGGGTAGGGCAAGGAGAGGTGTCCCTAAAGCTGTTGGAGTGCAAGGAATGTACCTGTGGTGGACGATGGCTTCCCACGGCTGTGCAAATGCAGCTGCCTCCCCCTAGTCTGCCCCCAGCCTGTGTACTGTAGTTCCATCTCTAGATCTAAGGCTCCATGAAATAAAGGCAGAATGTTCATGAATGGCTGGATATCCAGGTAAGAGTCTGATGACCCTCTCCGCTCCCTCCTTCTTTGAGGGACTGTCAACAGTCCTCAAGCCCACCTGTATTTATCTTTGGAAAGTAGACACAGCTGGTCTTATGAAGATGATGGTTGTTTTGCTAGAAGGATGAAGCACCCCGCCCCAGCCTTGGCTGAGATTACTCTTCTTCTGTCCCATTCTTCCATTTCTCAAACCCTAAGTTTTTGGAAGGTATTTATAGATGACCTACTGTATTCTAGGCACTGGTCTAGCTTCAGGGACATAACAATGCATAAAGAAGACAGAGCTGGCACCCTTATACTCTGATGGGGTACAGCAGGATAGACTATACACCAAATACCTGGTTGCATTCAGCCAATCCCTTTGAACACACCAAGCAACAATTTTCTGATTCTATGGCTAAGATTTTGTGTTTAAACATATTAAAATAAGGAGTATGCCTTTTAGTTAATCTCACTAAAAGATGGCAAAATATTCTGGTGACTGTGTTAAAATAGTATTCCATATGCACTGAAGAAAAAAGAAAGAAAGGAAGAAAGGAAGGAAGGAAGGAAGAAAGAAAGAAAAAAAGAAAGAAAGGAAGGAAGGAAGGAAGGAAGACAGGAAGAAAGGAAGGAAGACAGGAAGGAAGGAGTCAGGAAGGAAGGAAGGAAGGAAGACAGGAAGGAAGGAAGAGGCAGTGTCAGATCCAGTTCCCAGCCTCACAGAATTCATTTACCTGTCTCTCTCTTACTGTGGCAATACGATTGCATTTAATCGGCTTATGGGTGGACTCATTAACACAAGGATGGATGCTGGGACAGTGTCCAGTGGACCTCACTGCTGTGAAATATCCAGCAGGCAGATCATGGCGATTGTAGGTTGCAGAGTAGTGATGATAAATACTCAAGGGATAATGTATGCATCATTTCCCCTTCCTGATTTCTAGAGGCTCCAGAATCAGCTTTACATTGTACCAGTAGCAATGGAAGAAGATATCTCAGGGGTTCATCTATGCATTGTTGATAGGCATCACTCCTGTTGGCTCATTCAGGTCTTTGGGGTTGGGGGACACCTCCAGGGAGAGACATTGCCAGACCACTGCCACCAATTTCAAGATACTGCACCTTGCTCTGCAGATCTGTAGAATTCCTTAATCAGTTTGAACTTCAAATATTGTGTGTGTGTGTGTGTGTGTGTGTGTGTGTGTGTGTGTGTGTGTGTGTGTGTGTGTTCTTTGGCACCAACACTGATATTTAAAGATGTAGAGGTGGTATCCTTAGCTGAAAATTAACAAATGATTGGTGAAATGGAACTGTGAACGGAATATGTTTTTCTATTCCCAATCTGTTTTTGGATTGAAGGCAAGAAAAGACAATATTAGCAAGAGGAAACATAACCTAAACATTAGAACAGTTGCCTTAAAGTGTCCAGAGGATGGCAAAAGGCCAGGAAAGCACGCAGTGGGGTTTCCCCTTCCATATTTCACATCTTATCGGCAGTGTGTACCCTTTGTCTTAAAGCACCGCCCAGGCTCCCATGTTGGGAAGCTTATCTGTCTTTCCTTCTGTTTTCTATGTAAATAAAATGGTTAAATATGGAACAAGCAGACTTTTGATCTGGAGATAAATAGAGCAATGAATGTTAAGCTAGCTGAAGCCTTTCTTCCCAAAGATCTCGTCCATTTTGGGAATGACAGTCTGGTCACTGACTTTATAATTTTCAAAGCGTGGGAGAGGAGATGGTACAGAGATCAAGACCAGAAATCATGCCAGGGGTGAAGTGGTTTCAGTCCAGATCCTGCTATCACTGTGGGATTAAAAAGTCTTTCGAGGGTGCATGTCATAGTACAGAAAGAGGAAGAGAGACTAACTGCTCATACACGAAACACAGATGGATATTAAGACTATGTTGAACAAAAGAAGTCACGTGCACACACTGCTTCCTTGCATCTGTGGGGAATTCAGGAAAGGCAGCATTCTGTGGAGAGCTCGGGACAGTGGTTGCCTCTGGGGACCGGGCGGTGGTAGGAAGGGAGCTTGGTGATCGCTGTATTACAGACATCCTGTATCTTGATGTGGGTGGTGTGCTCTGAGGTGTGTGTGCTCACATCGCTGAGCTGGGTCTTCAGGTCTGTATGTTTCACATTATATACCTCGATTTAGACATTTAGGAAAACTTATTATTCATTCTTTGTAAGTTTCACATCCTCCATCCTGATCCCGTTCATCTTCGCATCTGCCCCCTGCTCCTGAAACCTCCCCCACAAACCAAAATAAAATAAAATGCAATAGAAAAGAAAATAGTTTCGTCGTGGAAGCCACAGTGTGGCACAGTGAGTCACCCAGCCTATCCTTTAGTTCAGAGATCGTTACTGGCAAGTGTTCACTGCAGTGACTCATTGGTCTAGAGGCCCTCACTGGGACTCCTCTTGGTCTTCCCCCTCACTCCCTCACCACTCCATGTGCAGCCCTCCCAAAGCTGTACAGGGCCAAAAAAGACAACCATCCCCAAACACAGGAGGACCAGTCTTTGGCCAAGACCATGCTAGAACCTCCAAACAACCTCCCAAGTATAGACATTTTAAAGGACAGATCTGTTACAACAACAAAAACATTGACAGATTTTGAGCATACACTTGCATGCAAAAGGTTTTCACGTGATTGTCTTTTGATTCTAGCAAATCTCTCTAAGATTAGACAAGGAGAGTTCACTGGAGCCTCACTGGGCTGCTTTCCCTCGCCTATTCTCAGATTCTGGGGACACCAGTGTGCCTCAGTTGCCGTTTCTCAGGCTGGGGATTGATGGTTCTTGATCAGGACATTTCTATCGTGTACCTATTCCAAGAATTGCGGAATGCTCATCATGCATAGGAATGACTTTCACAGTAGGCCAATGGTCAAATGGAAAATTACTTACTCAGAGTCAGAGGCCTGGGAAGGCGTTTCCGTACATCTGTGCTGAGGCATTTCTGGTTCATAGAGCTTGAGCCCCAGCTCATTTAACTCATAGAGGACCTGTGGCCCTGTGACAGGAACCTTTGGTACTGCTGCAGAATGGATGTTGATCTAGGCCTCTGGTAAGGCCACTTTTCCTGTTCCCTTACTTTGTACATAGGCCCAGCATTGCACACCACAAATGTGGTGTTAGGACTCATGCTTTATTTTCTTTTGAAAATTTTATTTTATTTTCTTTTAAAATAGAATAAAATATTATTAATATTATTAATAATATTAAAATAAAATATTATTTTATTTTCTTTTGCTGATGTTGATGTTGGGGATCTTACTATAGCATGCTTCTCCTTATTAATTGAGATGGGGTCTTTCGTGTGAACCCAGGGCTTGTTTATGTGTGGGGAAGCCAGAGGTGTCCTTCTTCAGGCACTGTTACTCCCAAATCCCCCTTTTTAAGACAGGGTTTCTAAGTGCTGTGAAACTCGACAAGCAGACCAAGCTGGCTGGCCCAGTTAGCTTCTGGGATCTGCCTCCAATGCTCTGGTGGTAGGATTACAAGAGTGTGCTTACCAAATCTGTCTCTCCCCTGCTTCCTTTGTTCAGGTGAAGGCTGGGGATGGGACTCTGGTCCTCACACTTGTGTGACAAAGCACTTTGCTGAGCCATACCTCTGGGACCTCTTTCTGATTTTACTTTTTAGCTTGGGAATAGCTAGATGGCAAACTCATACGCTGAGATGATTGACGTCAAGAAAATCACTCAAACATTATAGGAGAACGTGTTGATGTCAAAATTTAATGCTTTGCTTTCTTGAATAGAGTTTTGTCTTGAGGGAATCTTAGGGTCAGAGGCAATTCATTCAACCTTTAACAGACGTGAGGATGCAGGGGTAGGAAAGGAGGGCTCCTCTTCTGAGGAACTGAGGAAGATGTATACCCAGTTGCTGAAGCGGGAGCATGGGAGAGGGAGGCACAATCTGTGCTGAAGTGGGCATGGTGGGGCCCAAATCAGAACTTCAGGGGTGGGCTCGCCTGCCAGACGGTCAAGTGCCAAGGGGAAATGCAGAGAGGAGCATGAGCATTTATTATGCACTTTTAAATACATAGATTTCTTAATAAATAAATAATTTAAAAAGCACAGAGCAAGATGGACCTTGGAACATTAGAAAATCAGCAAGGGCCCTGGAATGCTGGACACCAGAAGTGAATGCACACATAAGATGACTCTAGACATAGGTGGGAGCCTGATCTACTAGGAGTGGGCCTGGAGACACAGCGGGGAAAATTAAAGATGGTCACACCTCAGTGCCACTCTGCACCGTTATGAGACAGACTCTGACCCTTCCAGCTAGGCTACATTCTGATCTAGGAAGCCAGGGATGGATGTGGTACAAGGGATATCTGAGAAGCCTTGCGATGTCTGCCGGGGTGTCTTGGAAAACCTTATCCCTGGGAGCCCAAATATCGCAGAAGAGCATGGTGTATGGGAGAGACAGCCTACAAGCTCTCTGGGAGTGAGGCCTGTTAAGTCCAGGCTTCCTGCTGCTTCCAACAGCAACAAGACAGGAACAAAGCTGCCTTGGGCGCTCTACACTAGCCTAACTGTCAGTTGAATACCAGAGAACAGACCCCAGCTCACACCACATGGGACAGAAGAGTTGCGGAGTTGAGTCCTGCTGAAACTCCAGAATCAGAAAGTTGGGAAATTAAGAAACAACGAGGTAGAATTGCATTATACATAGGAGAGACAGATAACTTCATCTCTCTCTTCCTAGGGTTCTCCTACAAAGCGCTACAAACTGAGGGCCCTAAAATGACAGAAAAGGGTTGTCTCACGGTTTTGGCGTCTATAAGCCCAAGACCAAGGGTCTGCAGGATCCTACTCCCCTTGAATGCTCTAGGGCAGACTGTTCTCTTGTGAGCAACAGTTCTTGGCTTGTAGCTGCATTAGTCCAATGTCTGTTGTCACATGGTTTCCCCTTTCCCTGTGGTCTCCCTCCATAGGTGTCTTCCCATTTATCTACTATCACAGGAGTGCCGGTCATACCAAATTAGGGTCTGCTCCAGCTAGGGGAGAGCGTATTTTATTCGGTCATCTCCACAAAGACCTTATTTCCACATAAGCTTGAATCTATGGTATCGGGAGTTAGGAATTTGCTTTTGGAGAGAGGGAAGCTTCTGACAGCCACCTACACCAAAGTTCTGAGTACAAATATCTTTGGGTGATTCTAGGAAGCCGTGGAAAGGGGGAGGTAAGACAAGAAAGACATGTAGCCCGGGGAAGGAGCAGGACGCCTGCCGCGCGGCTCCCCGATAAGACGACCACGTGGAAATACTTAGATAAGTAGAAATGGGTTAATGATTAAGGCAGAGCTAGCCCATTAACAATAATGGTAACTGGCCAACAGGATTGTATCAAATACAGAGTCTCTGAGTGTTATTTGGGGCACACGTGGTTGCAGGACAATGGCGGCAGAACCAGCGGCAGCCGGCGGGGAAACCTGCTGTAACAGACTCAGAAGGTAAAACATCCTGTATTCTGAAGAAGGCTGCCTTCATGAGCAACTGGACTCAGTTCCCCTGGGAGGTTTGGTGGAGAGAACACCACAGCCGTTCCTGCCTTTGGTCATCAGTAAAGAAGATGAAGAATTTATGCTTCCGTTCCCATCCATCACTTGCTGAGGGCTGCACCCTGGGAACATTCATTTCCTGGCACTTATGGCGCGATGCCCAAAGATAAGAGAATTGAACCACTGCAGACTGCAGCGGCATGTCTGGGTAGTGAGTGGCGGGTGTGCGGGTGGGGCATGGGTGACCTTTGCTACAGGCATGTTATGTATTTGTTCTTTGTAAAAGACTCTTTGAGAAGAAAATTCTTCAGAGGGCAGCTAGGAAACTTTTACCCCAAGGATAAAAGGACCAAGGAACTTTTCAGAGCAGGTGACCCTGGATTCAATTATTTTGGAGTTTCTGTCACATAATTTCATTCAGTTTCCTCAAAAATCTCAGTAAGGAGTTGGGGAGATGTTAGTTCAGTTGGTAAAGTGCTTGGCATACAAGGGTGAAGACTCCGTTGATTCCCCAGCATCCGTGTGAAGCTGGTGGCTGCTGTAGGCCGGGATCCCAGTGCTGGGAGGCACAGATAGCCGCATGCCTGGGGCTCTGGATCCCAGTGCTGGGAGGCACAGACAGCAGCATGCCTGGGGCTCTGGATCCCAGTGCTGGGAGGCACAGACAGCAGCATGCCTGGGGCTCTGGATCCCAGTGCTGGGAGGCACAGACAGCAGCATGCCTGGGGCTCTGGATCCCAGTGCTGGGAGGCACAGACAGCAGCATGCCTGGGGCTCTGGGTCCCAGTGTGGGAGGCACAGACAGCAGCATGCCTGGGGCTCTGGATCCCAGTGCTGGGAGGCACAGACAGCAACATGCCTGGGGCTCTGGATCTCAGTGCTGGGAGGCACAGACAGCAGCATGCCTGGGGCTCTGGATCCCAGTGCTGGGAGGCACAGACAGCAGCATGCCTGGGGCTCTGGATCCCAGTGCTGGGAGGCACAGACAGCAACATGCCTGGGGCTCTGGATCCCAGTGCTGGGAGGCACAGACAGCAGCATGCCTGGAGCTCACTGGCTAGCCAGTTTGGGTTCTTGCCTCTATGTGCATGTACGTGTACACACCCACCTATGCATGGCCATGTACACACATACACAATGTAAAGAAGCATCACAATAACTTAGTGAAGTTTATCATAACCTAGATCAGGTGTTTATTGCTATTTTATTATGTTGAGACCGAGTCTCAGTGTGTAGCCCAGGCTGGCTTCTAACTTGGGATCCATCAGCTTCAGCCTCCAGAATGCTGTGATTATAGGCCATAGCCCTGCAGCACTGTTAGGTAATTTCTTTGTGAGGGGGGCGTATATTCCACATCTAGGTTGACACATAAGGAGTGAGATCAGCACACAGAATGCAAATGGAATTCCATGAAAAAAAAAAAAAATGGATTTGGTAGGCCATGAAACCCAGCTATGGCAAAGAGAAAAGTGCTAAAACTTTTCTCTTCCAATATGTTTTTCAAAACAAAGGGAAGGGAGCCCTGTACAGGAGGGGGGAGAGGAGGAAGGGGGAGGGGGAGGGGGGAATAAAGAAAGAAAGAAAGAAAGAGAGGAAGAAATAGAAAGAGAGAGAGAAAAGAGAAGGGAGGGAAGCAGGAAGGGAGGGAGGGAGGGAGAGAGGGAGGGAGGGAGAGAGAGAGGGAGAGAGAGAGAGAGAGAGAGAGAGAGAGAGAGAGAGAGAGAGAGAGAAAGAGAGAGAAAGAGAGAGAGCATCCCAGTATTTGGGCTGTTCTCAGTTGGAAGGAGGGATGGGCCTAAAGTCTGGAAAAGTGTTTCCATCGTCCTTCCACTGAGCTGTCATTGCAACATCTCACTCAAACTGTATCCAGACTCTTCCCACAAGGCTATTCTTCTGCAGAAAAAGTGCAGATACTTAAGTTGCAAACGGAGCATGAAATGAAGGAGGCGTCTTGGCTGTTTCTTTGGATTGTGGTGGGATGTTCTTATAATTCTAGTTGTAATTGGAACAAAATATTTTATATCAGTCTTAATTAGGATGAAGGGAAATGCCGCCTAAAACTCTCCTTAATACGTCTCGAATCTCATGGAGGGAATGGGGAATGTACATACATACATACATTTGATTCAAAAGGTAATTCAGAGCTGGGTCTCTAACTCAGTGGTACAGCACCTACTTAGAACACATTGGAACCCTGGCTGGTTGAAAAAAGAAAAAAGAAAAAAAATGCCACAGATAGAACCCAGGTGAGACTGTTGCAACATTTAATTATTTGCCCCCAACTAGTCTACCTCTTCCCTTTCCCCAATGGTAGCTGTGTGGGAATTATCACCAAATCCCCCTTCTCTGATAAGAGTAAGTGGGATTTGGAACAATTTCTTTGCTTTCTTATTGTGCTTCTCTGCATTGTCTCCTTTGAAAGATGGTGAGTATGCAGTAAAATTTAAGAACAATAAATTGACAAATAGAATCCTTACTGTTTCCATCAAGGTCCAACTGAAAAAGCTTTGGATACAGGATCTGTTATGAGAGTCTGACCTCACCAGTGGCGGCAGCATGTGCTGAGGAATAGTCTGCACAGCCCATCCAGTCAAACCCAGAAGTCAAGGTCACTGAGGTGGGGACACTTAGGAGCAGCTGGAGGAGCCTGACTCCACAGCTGGACACTAGGTAAAGATCCCAGAGCTGCAACTGCCTCAGAGCAGGGGGAACCGGCTGGGACCTGCACATAGCTGGGGATGTCTGTCTCCCCATCCAACCGCAGTAGTCTGTAAAGAGCGGTGACTGGGCCTGGAGATGGCTTGGTGGGTAAGACTGCTCGCTGTGTAAACTTAAGGACCTGAATTCAATTCCCAGCACCCATATAGAAAGCTGGGCACAGCCACGCACATGTCTGTAAGCCAAGTACTGTGGCAGGCAGGAAGGTCACTGGGGCTGCCTGCCTGCCTAGCTCCAGAACCAGTGAGGTACTCTGTCTCAGGGGAATCCATCGGAGAGGAATCGAGTAACACACATAATGTCCTCCTCTATTCCCAATACATGCGTGCATAGGACTGCTCACCCAAAATACAAGTGTGCATATTCCACATACAATCACCACACATGTAAACATACACACACACAGAGAACTCCAGCTACGGTGTACGTGTTTATATCATGTTTAGATATGGTGCATGGGCATCTATATGCCCACACATTTTGGGGTCAGAGGACAGCCTCCACTGTCGTTTCTCAGGAGCCATCCACCCCGTTGTCTTGAGATAGGGTCTCCCACTAAGAGGTTGGGTTGGCTGTCAGCGTTTCCCAGGAATCTGCCAGTCTCCATCTGCCCAGCACTGGGCTTATAGGCACACACCATGACTGTGGGTTCTATCAGGTTTGAACGAGGGTCCTCAAGCTTGCAAGACATGTTCTTTAATGATTGAGCTGTCACCGCAGATGCTCAGATTACTATTGCAATCAACTCTGACATTAACTAGTCTTTGATCACGCAGACAGGCAGGTCACTCTAGGTAACAATCCTAGTGGAGCAGATGTTGTGTGTCACAACAGCTGTGAATCACTGTTTAATTCTGATCCAAGTTTTTAATAAAGTTAAATGAGAAATACATTTTGATCGGTGGACACCATTCTTAAAGATTCTTTTTTAAATATAAATTTTTACTTACCTATGTGACATGCGTGCAGGCTCCTGAAAAGGCCATAAGAACATTAGATTGCTGTACTTAAGAGTTGAAACTATCAGTTGTCCAATGTGGGCACTGGAAATCGAACTTGGGTCCTCTACAAGAGCGGTATGCATTCTTAACCTCTGGTTGGTCTCTGTAGTCCCACTGTAAACAATTATTTATTAACTCTAACCTCTGACATGGCCTCTTGTGTCTTCACTTTGTTTTGTTATAACTTGTCACCATTGGGAAAAAAAAGCCATTTGATTTGGAGAGTAGCTATTTGTATTATAGAGGGTTTCCCACTCACTATTGAAGATGGGGGGGTGCACAACTTGACACAGTCACGTATTTACAGCTCTTAGTGCTGCAAGGATCACATCTTGACTCCAAAGCTGTTTCTGCTCTGTTCACACTTCATCTGCCAATCAATGGCAGGACCCAGAGATGCCCCTACAAGGTGCAGCAGGGACCACAGCCTCTGCCCTCCTCCTTTGAGGCAGAGTGCTTGTCCAGGGTTACTCGGCTATCTGACACGGTGACATAAATATGCTTGCCTTTTTGTATTTAAAAAGGATCTCACTGTATAGCCTTTGGTGTCCTGGGACCTACTGTGCAGCCCAGGCAGGTCTTGAACTTATGATCCTCCTGCCTCAGCCTCCCAGGTGATCAACTAAAAGTGTGAGCCACCGTGCTCAGTTAAGATGTTGGTTTATTTATTTGTTTATATTTTATATGTATGACTGTGTTGGGAGCCACCTAGTAAGTTCTGGAAACTGAACCTGGGTTCTCTGCAAGAGCAGCAAGTGCTCGTAAACACCGAGCCCTCCCTCCAGCCCCAGGTGTTGGTCTTTTTAAAAAGGTGTTTGTATCAGTTACACATTAGCAGTTACTTTCATTATGACACCTTCATTCACGTATATAAGGTATTTTACTCATACTCACACTCTATGGCCATCTCTTGTCTTCCTCTCTTAGCCCAATCCTTTTCCCATTCCTTTGATGTTCATGGCGTGCGTGCGTGCGTGTGTGTGTGTGTGTGTGTGTGTGTGTGTGTGTGTGTGTGCGTGCGGTGTGTGTGTGTGCGTGCGGTGTGTGTGTGTGTGTGTGTGTGGTGTGTGTGTGTGTGATGTCTGTGTGTGTGTTGTGTGCGTGTGTGTGTGCGTGTGTGTCTCGTGTCTGTCTGTCTGTGTGTGTGTGTGTGCGCGTGTGTGTATATGTCGTGTCTGTGTGTGTGTGTGTGTGTGTGTGTGTCTCTCTCGTGTCTGTGTGTGTGTGTGTGTGTGTGTGTGTGTGTGTGTGTGTGTGTGTGTCCTGTTGGGGGAGGGAAGGGGGGTGGCCTGGAGGAGAGGAGAGACCCAAGGATTTTCATTACTGTTGCTCATAGGAGTGTAGATGAGGGCTTGTTTACAGGAGCCTGGGTAACTTACCAGATGCTAAATCACTGAAGAAAATGTCTCTCTTCCCACCAGCCATTAGCTGCATATAATCATGCAGGAGGAATGGGGCCATGGACGCACCATGACAGGGTATTAAAAGGCCAGAGCTTGTCCTGAGCTTGTGCAGGAAATCACAGCATCCATGACATGTCCCACAGGGATTCTACCCCCTGCCTCTTCCTCTGGCTCTTCTGCTCCTTCTCCTGCCTCTGTGATGCTCCCTGAACCTCGGAGGGGGTGATAGAAACGTCCATCTCTCACTGAGCATTCAAGATACCTTTTGACATAATTTGTCTCACTTTTTGGAGGATCCTACTGGGTGCTAAGCAATCGAGGGGAAAACTAGCTAATAGATGGTCCTAGGACCCAATAGAGGTAGATGAGGCAAGGGCAGAAGCCCTGAGAACATGAGACAGGCCTCCTATGTTGGTTCAGGAAGTAGAAAGAAAAGGATGAGGGGAGGAAGGATGAGGAGGAGGATTTCAGAGATTGAATTTAGTGGTGCTTGTCCCTCTGACCATAGTTACTTGAGAAATCTCCACCCTTTGAGACTATAGGCACCACAGGGCATTTCCAGGAGAGTAATCCGTATGCATTAGCTTACTCTTGAGTCGTGTTTTGTGGAGCCCCTCACCCAGACTCACTATATGCCGGATCAATTCTTGCTTGAGGAAGTGTTGTTGCGTGCTTAAGATTTAAAAACATAATTAGGGTATACTGAGTGTTGCTATAAGGACGGGATTGCCTCTTGTCCAACACTTGGTGAAGTGCCTTATTATTTTATAAGCACATAATGAGTTCTTGGATTGGCCTCTTTAAAAGGATAGCTGCACTTTGTAACAAAACGGCACCATTAAACTTTGATAACCTGAAAACAGACATTTGTGGTTCCTTCAGTGCTTAGGGCTCTTTCAAGATGGTACTTACAGTTTTCCTAAAGTGCATTATTTATGACCAGAAAGGAGGCGCAGGGAAGTACACATCGTCAAAAGAAAAGTTGGCTGGTGCCGTACAAACAGAACGGTTGCTTATGGCTCTTCCTGAGTTTAGCCCATAGTATAGTGGGAAGAAAAGCAGTTTGGCTTCAACCGTGTAGCTACACGATTTTCACGACAGTGATGATTTTTAGTTTGAGCTAAATGACGTCATTTTTTATCCAGTCACTTACGATGTATGAAACGGCAGATTTCCGTGACTGAACACACCATGCATTGCACAGCGCTGGAGGGAATTGAATGTTACAGAAGACGAAGCCCTTGGCGGGCCGCCTGCTGTGTGTCAACATTCAAGTGATGTTAATTCTGCTAATGATGTCTTTTCACTGGTTGGACTTTGAGAGCATTTATGGAGAGTCCACGTCTGTTTTCTTTGCTGTGTGCCTTCTCTGAGGTCTAGCTGTTAAATCCCTCCATGAGACGTTCTTAGTGAGTCTCCCTAATCTATTGAGGTCTTCCATGCTGAGACCTAATCCTTTTCTTGAATCACTCTTTCTAAATCTACAGTCAATTTAATTTCAGAACCTAAATCAT
This sequence comes from Cricetiscus sungorus, assembly GCA_030556225.1. NCBI lineage: Eukaryota > Metazoa > Chordata > Mammalia > Rodentia > Cricetidae > Cricetiscus > Cricetiscus sungorus. Next base: position 28,448,256 of record JANBXA010000190.1, on the reverse strand, counting down.
TCCTTTGGTTGTGGTGCATGCCCGTAACGCCGGCACTCAGGATCTGGAGACTGGATGATTGTGAGTTTGAAGTGTGTGGGCTACAAAAGGCCAAACCCAAACTGATGAATCAAACAAAAAAGCAGGTTGATTGCCAGGCTGCTAAGCAAAGCCACGGCCCCAAACTCAGAAGCTGCAGGGATATCAGCACACAGGAAATTCTGTCGCATTCAAAGTCTGAACCAAAACCTGTGTCATCGAAACCTGCGTCGAATGCAGGCCAATCAGGTGACTTGTGTAGATCACTTTCCCCTCCCCCATTTAAGCCAGGAGTTAGTCATTAGTCACCAGGTATGACGACGTCCATACCAGCTTGGCGAGAGGTTATCATCTGGGGTCCACAGTTAGTGGGGCCAAGGGAAAACCTGGGCAGGAGACCTAGACCATAAGAGAAGACCTGGACCTTCCCTCCTCCCCTAGTCTTCAGGCAACTGTAGGGACCATGCAGGTCTTTCCTTTCTGCATGAGCCACCTTGATGCTTGGTCTCTGTTGGTTCTCCAATTCTACGCCCATTTGACGTAGTTTGACTCTTGGTTAAACTGTGTGAATTTTGATTGCATTAGGAGGTAGCCAGGGACTTAGGGCCTCCTCCTGAAACACCTGGGTTTTAGGGTTCCGAATAGTTTGCGCGTATTTTGATGGAAAAAGGAGACATTCCTCCAGTCATCCTGGCAGCAATTATATACTCTCAGATATAAAGCGCTTCACAAAATCCTAAGTGGTCACAAGGACCAGCATTTCTCCATGTATCTAGCATAATACTTGGGTGCCTCTTACGTGCCTTCCGCTGGTACATCAAAGTAAACGAAAGTCCCCGTCTTTACACTTGGGGGAGGTTGAAATGTGTTCCCCAAATTTCCTCTATATAGAAATATGTCTCCAAAATGATATGCTCATAATTTGTGAGGCATTTGGGATTAGATGAGGTCATGAGAATGGGACCCCCTCCTCCAGGTTTCAATTTGTAGCTTTTAAAGAAGAGTGACCCAAACTAGCACTGTTTGCTACATCGCATAACATCCTGTCTCGTCTCAGTATTCAGCGGAGTCCCACCTGCTCTGTCTCGGTATTCAGCAGAGAGTCCCATCTGTTCCGTCTTGGTATTCAGCAGACTCCCACCAGCAAGAGGGCTTCCACCTGATGCTGAGACCAAGCAGTATTGACCAGGACATACAGTAAACAAGAAACAGGCCAACTATACAAAGACATATCAGGAATAGTTGAATTCTATAGGGAAGTGGATTTTGGCAAAGGGTGGAAATCCCATCACTATCGCAATACAACCACATCCTGGGAGGACAATTCCATGTCTGAAGCAGGGTCCTGACCATTAGTATGCTTTTCTTTGGACTTTGAGGGTACCCTGTAGGCTGTGTTGAAACCATTGTCCATCTCCACTAGAGAAGGTTGGTTGAATAAGCTGACATCACAGCCAGAAAATGCTGGGGCTGGAGAGAAGGCTCAGTGGTAAAGAACACTTGCTGCTCTCTCAGAGGACCCACGTTCAGTTCTCAGCACCCACCGCACGTGGCTCACACCCACCTGCAGCTCTAGGTCCAAGGAATCAGACACGTTTTCTTGGCCTCTGCCTGTATTCCCATGCACACACCCACACACAAAGACACGTGTTCATACACATAACAATTAAAAAGGAAATGCTGTGTCTGCTGGAAACAACATGATTAGCATGATGGTAACATCTAGACAATGAAAACATACCCGTACCCAGGAGAGGGAGACCAGAACAGCATTTCCCTCTTTTGTAGTAAGATCTCTAAGTTTTGTGTCATGGGTACCAACTTGTCCTGATGTGGCTCTAGCCCTGTCAGTCCCCGTGATGGCTAGGAGTGGGTTCAGTTGCAGATTTTCTGCCCCCACCTTAAACTTACTGAACCAGAAACCCTAGGGTAGACCTTACTGACACATGACCCGTATTTTAACATACATGCTGAGTAACTATAATCCAACAGTGTTTGAGAGTCACTCACGGCTAGACTGTACTCATGAAAATAGTGGGTTTTTTTTTTTTTTTTTTTTTTTTTTTTTGGACACAGAACTACTGCTTTGTAGTATTTATTTATTTATTTAGCTTTGTGGTTTTTAAGAGTCATTTTCTCACTTGAGCTGTGCAACCACATTGCAAAACAGGGTGGCTCACCACACACATAAAACAAAACTCAAAGTAAAACAATGGAGGATTCTTAAGGTCGGAGAGTTTGGGGAACCTGAGGCTCACATAGCCAGGGAGTGCTGAGGGAATAATTCATGGGGCACAGTGAGCACATCTGTGATCCCAGCACTTTGAAAACCATAGAGGGGATCGATCATGAGTGTGACAGGCGAAAAAGAGCCCGTTGTGCTGCGCTGCGTGGTCACTCCTTCTGTGCTCTCTCTGTTTCAGTCCCTGGTTTTCCTCACAGCCTAAATAATACTGACACCGAGAGGTGCCTGCCTGGAACTCTTAGACCAACAGAAGACAGAATAGTGAGGTGATACTGACATGCTGAAATAGCTAACAAACATCTCAAGATCTTTAGATAAAGCTTGACATTCACTCCAAGGCTCGCCTCTAACAGTTAAGAACAAAAGACCACACAGAGTTGGAAAGCAATCGTCCCACGTGGCCTCTCTCTCCAGCTGGTGGTCTGGCTGCTGTTCCCAGGGCTGCTCAGAAAGGACCAGGGTTGCTGGTTGTACCCGAGGAGTCACTGGTTTGTGTTTCAGGGGTGTTGTGTGGACTGATGGTTTCATGACCCATACTGCCACCTCCTGGAGATCTGTCCATTTAGTGTCAGGGTTCCAAACCACCAAACATGGGACGATGGCTTCCACCTGCTCTGTTTCAAGGATCGAGAATCAGGATGATGGTGACGATTTAAAGACACATATTCCATAAATGACAACCATTCACACTGCGCATCCACAGACAGGAAATGCATAAAGGATTACTATTTTCCTGTTTTAAGAAAAGGTCTCTTGAAGCCTAAGCTGGCTTTGAACTCACTATGTAGCTGAGCCTGACCTCAAACGTGTAATCTACTGTCTCCATTTCTCTACTACTAATATTATTTATAGGTATGGATCAACCACCACGCTAGGATTGTGAGGTTCTGGGGATTGAACCAAGGGCCTTGTGTACATTAGGAACATCTTTTACCAACTGAGCCATGTTTCCAGCCTCTATTTGGAAACATGCAAATTAATGGAATGGCCATCAAAAAGAACCAAAAAACAAAACAAAACAAAAATATTGAAAAAACATAGTTTGTAGAACATACAGAACATAGTTTTGGAACATACAAGGTTGTAAGCATTTTGTAAGTTCTTTTTGTTTTCCCATAAGAACCTGGTTAGAGGGCACATTACGTGGGATCATGGATTGGATAGCTTAAAGTGATGGAAATCGTTGATGGTCCTGGAATCTGAAAGTCTAATATCAAAACGTTCCCCGGGGCCACACTCTCTGAATATTCTAGGAGCATATTCTTGCTTTTCTCTTTGTTTCTGGGTTGACAGCAACCCTAGCAGCTGTATTTATCATCGTTAGGTGGTACTGTTGTGAATCAATCAGTGTCTACTGCAAGGACACTGCCATTTGGATCTAGGGACCCTGTGACTGCAGAATGACCTGACTGTCACTAAGCAGCACATTTATGAAGGCTGTTTGCAAATGACACCTCATTCTGAGGTTCTGGGCAGCATGTTACTTTTGGGGACCAGTATAAAATGTACATGCTTTGCATTCAAATCCTGCATAAGATACTAAATGCTTTAACGTTGAATAAGTTATTTGCTGCTTCTGAGGATGCGTGTTCTCTCCTACCTTGAGGTACCGACTGCATAGGCTTTGGGTAAGGATTGATAGGAGCACTTGGTTTGCACTGGGAGAGGGCTCAGTGCTCACTTCAAGGCACCTATTGCATTTTCTTTCAGCCGCATTAAAAAAATCCTTTAGTTTAAAGAGAGGAGAACACAGGCCATTTAACAACGAGAACTTCAGAGTGCATGATTTCTACCTGACAGTGTGTCTCTTCCCGAGTTATATTGACTCGGCGTGGCGGGCCCTTTGTCCTTTCCCTGTGGATCTGCCTTGACCCTCTTTTCAAGGCTTTCCGCTCTTTCCTTTTACTATGGCTGCGTTGAGAGCACTTTTAACTTTTCCTCTCATTTCCATCTGGAATGTGCTCTGAGGAAGGGCCTCCCTGACCTTACCCCCTTTTCCTGAGGCCAAGGTGACATTTTAGTTAACAGAGTGAGAAGGCTATGATATTGGCTTATTGGAGATCACTGATGCTTTATTGTTTTTCCAATAAACCAGAGGCTTAAGAAGACTGGGCATTCAAGAGAGAGAAAAGAGTCTGGGGAAAATATGAATGTCTGAGTTCCTGTAGGACAACCCCCACAAGAGGTAGTAAGAAGATAAATGGGAATCTCTGCACGGTGACTAATTTCCCACCCGAGAGAACCCTCTAAGTGTGCTATTTTCTCATGCATCGTGTTCCATGCACTGCCCCCAAAATGTTCATGTCGCTTTGTGCACATGTGTTTACAGAATGTGTAAATAAACATGAATGGAATATGAAACACATGGCCGGTTGTTTATAAAACACACATCCATTTACGCTAATGAAAAATCTCTTCCATCTGAGAACAAATGATGTCCCACAGAACCCACAGAAGTGTTAGCAGGTATGGAGATTGCTAGTCCTTTGCCCTCACACTTGGAGAAACCGAGTCACTAATGTTGTCATTAAAGGCAGGAATTTTGGGTTCTGTCCACATCAGAAACTGTATGTTTTAAAGACTTGTAAGCGGAAGAGAAAAGTTCCTCCAAGATTGTTATTTGTACCACAGAACAGCTTTTACAACCAGCTTCCGGTGGCCATTTCAATTGACATCTCATGTTTTTGTGCATCCTGCTTTAGAAAGCTTTTCCAAGCTTCCCAATAAATCCATGTGCATAATCCCCGGAGAGCTTGCTTAAAATACACATCTCCAAAGACTGAGAAGGTCATGTGGGTGCCAGGACTCCCTTCTATTAGCTGCTCACAGATTCAGGCCAGCCAAGGACACCATTTCACTGAGAAGTTTTGGGGGATAGAAAGAGAATTCCACCTTCTTACAATTAGTGTGTGTGTGTGTGTGTGTGTGTGTGTGTGTGTGCGTGCGTGTGTGTGTGCATGTGTGTGTGCATGTGTGTGTGTGGTGTATGTGTGTGGGGGGGTGGGGGGGTGTATGTGTGTGCATGTGTGTGTGTGCACGTGCGTGCATATGTTCATGAGTGTGTGTGCGTGTATGTGTATGGTATATGTGTGTGGTGTGTGTGTGTGTGTGTGTGTGTGTGTGTGTGTAAATGCCATGATTATGCAGTGTTATTATACACTGATACAGAACAGGGTGGGCTGGGCTGGGCTGGGGATATCTAGAGGCAGGTACATAGGTCAGGAGGAAAACAAGTTTGTCTGCTCCGTGTGAGCCTCTTCCAACTTCTCTGGAGTTGCAGAGTTCAGGTGGCTGTGATGATGGCTGGCATGAAGTCAGTCACCACACAGTCAGTCAGTCACACTTGCTGGTCCGGCACCCCGACTCCAGCCCTGGTGAAATGCATTTTGAGTTAATCTATGTGCTGTGACCTAGAGGTGGCAGTCTAGTGGTATTAAGCAACACTCTTAAAAGATGCCACATGTGGTACTTACTCATGGTGCACCAAGGTGTGTGAGTGTGATGTAGAGATTTGATGGGAGATGTTATTCTGTAAATATGTTTCTCATACTGGTTAATTAATAACGCACTGTGGCCAATGGGAAAGCAAGATAGGCTGGGCTAGGAGACAAGGAGGAAAGAGGAAGTAGTTAGGAGGAGTCAGCATGGAGAGCTTGGAGGAAGCAAGATGCCAGCAGCGGCTCCCTGATAAGACGACCACGTGGAAATACTTAGATAAGTAGAAATGGGTTAATAATTAAGACAGAGCTAGCCCATAAACAATAATGGTAACTGGCCAACAGGATTGTATCAAATACAGAGTCTCTGAATGTTATTTGGGGCCCCAAGCACCAAGGCGGGCGGGCGGAAAACAACAAGCTACAGAGATAAGGGAAACCTCTGGCCACCTAGTAAGACCCTGTGTAAAAACAAGCAAGCAAACCTACAACCTCAGTAACAACAACAACAACACAAAGCTGGGCGTGGCAGCAATGCTCTCCATCTCAGCGTTGGGGAGGGAGAGGCAGGTGGATTTCTGTAAGTTTGAGGCTGATCTGGTCTACACAGTAAGTTCCAGGATATTCAGGGTTACCTAATAGAGAACAATTTCTCAACAAAATAAATCAATCAATCAATAAATAAAAACCAAACCCAAAACACTACAAAGCAAAGCAAGTTATTGATTTATCAGGTCTTTCAAAAATACTGAACATTTCGCTGTAAGTTGCCACCTGAACAAACTTCCTACAGTCAACTGTACGTTCTTTTCCGAATTTACCATCCTTTATGGCAGGCAGTCTCCATTTGTAGCCTTCACCCGCACGCACACCCGTCTGAATTCACTTTGTGAAAACGGCGGCCTTGTGCGTTCTGCTCGCTTTTCTGGATGCCACACACTGAGGACAAGTTGCATGTATTCGGATTACTTTCATGCAGTTTTATTTATTTTCCTAAATGCTGAATCAAGACCCTTGCTATCTCGGCTACTGCTTGCTTATTCTGGGAGGCCAGGCAGGTCCGGAAGGATGGCCCCAGCTTCTTTGACTTCCCTGGCAGCGAGCGCCCCCTTGTGCTGAGCATGAACAAACATCCTTTTAGCATCCATTCCAGCGAAGCCACTCTCTCTCTGGAGAGCTTTTGTTTTTCCTTTTCCCTTTGATAGGGGCTCTCACTATGTTGCCAAGGATAACTCTGAATTCCCAATCCTGTCACCTCAGCCTCTGAGCTACATGGCACCACAGGCTTAAGCCACTGTGCCAAGCTTTCAACCTGGCTATTTAATCAAATGTGCACAAATCATCGTCCCAGAGCACAGCTTCTTAGTCATCCGCATTAACAACGCTGTTGCTATTTTTCCCTCATTCTTGTACCTTAGCATTTTCAAAACCATTCCTCGAGGCAAGGATATGAAGGGTCTGTGTGTCTGCACCATCTCTTTCTGTGTTGCAATGATCTCAGAAGATACCTAATCTATGTGCCATGCTACAATGTGCCATGCTACAAAGGAAATCCTGTCGTGTCACACCTTACAATGATGGTTCTGGTGTGGTATGTTGCTTCATATAACCCAGGCTGGCATGTATACCGGAAGCTGATTCATACTTTGGACACAGGCATTTTCACCCACCTTAAAGATAAAATACTTGTTCACACATATATAGTAGAAATGGTCTTCCCACACTGCATATTATATGACGGCGATTGGAATGTTTTAAAAAGGAAATTTTGTGAATAGTTTAGACATAATTTGCATAAATTTAAGTGGGTTTTTTTTTTAAATAAGCTTCCTGCAGCAAGACAAGCTACATGTTTTTGAGTATAAGAGGAGGTTTGCATGATGTCACCAGGCTTTTAGCAACACTACAGGTGCTAACTTTTCTTTTGCACTTGCTTTAGACAATGTCAATTGTTTTTATAGAGCCTCTGTGTGTGTGTGTGTGTGTGTGTGTGTGTGTGTGTGTGTGAGAGAGAGAGAGAGAGAGAGAGAGAGAGAGAGAGAGAGAGAGAGAGAGAGAAGTTGGATGAAGTTTCCTCCAAACCACACACTAGGAACTAAGACATACATCTGCCTCAAATTTTCTTTGTGTTTCTTATGTGAAATGAATACTTATTTGACTCACACAGACTCAAGTTCTGGATTCTCGGGGCTCTCCCCCAGCTCGTTGCTTATGTTTGGATGCTTTTCTGAGCTATGGTTTATGTTATTATGGTAACTATTTTCTTTATGACCCACTGAACCATTTCTACACATTTTACAAACTTGGGAAGTAAAACTCAATGTCCTAGCCCAGGTCTTCTAGAAGGCAGAGCCTGGGTTGGGACTAAGGTGCTGATGCTCTGTGGTGAAGGGAAATGCCAAGACCACGGAAAAAGAGCCCAAACACCAGGCACACAGCACACGGCTGCACTGCCCAGGACGTGGCAAAGAGTAACCGAGACAGCAGAGTGTGTGCTTGCTGTCCCCTCCCCAAGGAGGTCCAATCCTCCCAAATGTCCCCGACTCCATGAAAGAGGTGGCATCCATCTGCCTGACTCAGTCCCGCCTCTGGATTCCCCTGAGGTGCAGCCCTCTGCATAAGCAGTAAGTACTCTTTTAAAAATATTTATTTTTATTATTTAAAGGATAATTTTATACTTGAGTACTGTAATTTTATCATTTCCATCCCTTCCTCTTCCCCTTCAACTCCACCTGTGTCTCCCTTCCATTCCCCCTCAGTTTCATGACCCCTTCTTACTTATGTTTGTGGGTGTGTCCCTTACGTGTAGCTTATATGTATGTGTGTTTAGGGATGGCCACTTGGGATTGAATAGCCATCTATCAGGATGGCCACCCCTGGAGAAGACTGGTTCTCTCCCCTTACCATCCATTCATAGCTCTTCATCTGGGGCAGGCGGGGGTGGGGCTCGTGAGATTGTCCATGTCTGTCTATGTGGGGATGCCAGCTGGTGTTGTCATTGTGCAGGTCTGTTGGTGACTATGTTGTTAAACTTTGGTTGTGCAGTCCCTGTCGTATACAGAAGACACGATTTCATGATGTGCTGGTCTTTTGGATCTCACAACCTTTTTGCCCTCTCTTCTGCAATGTTTCCCATGCCTTAGGAATAGGGATTGTTTTGTAGGTATATCAATTGGGGCTGGGCACCCTGTGATCAGCCTATCAATTGTTCTCTTCATCTTGATCAGTGTGCTGGGTAGTTTTTATGCCAGCTTGACACAAGATAGTGTCATTAGAGAGGATGAAACCTCTTAGGAGGAGAAAATGCCTCCTAAGATCCAGCTGCAAGTCACTTTCTTAATTAGTTATCCATCTCCCCAAACCCTAAATCATGCTGCTGCTCAGTCTCACAAGTTTTCTTCAGCTCTACTATAAAGAAACAGGTTTGGACCAGGTCACCTGACTCCACACCAGACAAACTCATGAGCAAAGTCTCGCTTTCCTCCTTCCCTCCCTTTCTCCCTTTCTCCCTTTCTCCCTTCCTCCCTGTCTCCCTCCCTCCCTCCCTTCCTTCCTCCCTCCCTCTCTCCTTCCTTCCTCCCTCCCTCTCTCCTTCCTTCCTTCCTTCCTTCCTTCCTTCCTTCCTTCCTTCCTTCCTTCCTTCCTTTCCTTCTTTTAAAAATGTGTTATGCTGTGAAGCAATCTTTGTACACTGTAAATGTGCATCAATCTCATTGTTAATAAATAAAAGCTGATTGGCTGATAGCTGGACAAGAAGAGATTGGGCAAGGCATCCTGACACAGAGAGAATTCTGGGAGGAAGAAGGGTAGAGTCACAGGAGTCTCCAGCCACAATCAGAGGAAGCAGGAGGTGAAAGTGCCATGTTAATAAAGGAGCCACCATGTGGTCGAGCATAAATAAGGAATACGGATTGATTTAAGTGTAAACGCTAGGTAGTAATAAGCCTGACCTACTGCCAGAGCAGTTATAAGTAACACTACGTCTCAGTATGTTTATTTGGGAGTTGCTAGTGGGACAGAAACTTCCGCCTACAGTGTCTTCCAGTTTCTGTCAGGGTATGCAATAGGAGAAGAAGCATGGTTTGGTAATAAGGGAAATGGATATTCTGCGAAGGGGATTCGTGCATGAAGATCCAGAGGGAAACGTTGCTCTGTGGTCATGGGAAAATACAGGAAGCAGTCACAGGAACGCAAGTATTTAAGAGGAAACCAGTGTCTACTCGATTGTGCTAAGGCCACCGTTTCTTGTGTCACTTGATGATCACACCAGCCCCTGCAATGCAGCCATGACTTGCTTCTCCGTTTTCAGAGGTGACAGCTGACCTAGGAGAGGCAGAGTAGTGTTGCCCAAGTCACGGTGTTAGCTGCTTGCAGGGCCAGGATTGAAGTCGAGGTGAGTGTTCTGGCCAGTCTGTGGTGGGTTTCACTGCTAGGGCAGTGCAGATGAGTAAGCTATGAGGCAAAGACACAGAAAGTGGGCAGTCTGTCCTCAGACTCACAGTGTGGCCAGGAGGAAAAGTGGAGGTTACCGGCTTACCCTTGGGCCAGGACAAACAGGGAGGGCTTGGACTTCTGGTCCTCAAGGTGAGGTCTCAGGACCTCATTGCATCATCTGGGAACTCCTCAGAAATACACATACTCTGGTCCCACTCCAGACTTACTGGGCCAGACTTGGAACGAGGTCCAGAATGTGTATTTTATCAAGCCCTCATGATTATTCTGGGGACGCCAAAGTCTGAGAAGCATGGAAATTGAAGGGCAAATTGGTAAGGCACCACCATGGAAGAATTAAGGGAAGTCCCTATTGGTGATCAGTGTCTGTCGGCTCAGTCCTCAATCCAAGTGCAGACCTCCAAGGCTGGTGTGAAAGAAGTAGAACAGGGAGGAACTGACATCTCTCCAGAGATGTCATGTCTCAGTGACAAGGATAGAGGAAGTGACCTTTACCCTCCTGGTTTGCCATTCTGTTAAGGCTCACTCTCCTCACGGCAATGGCAGCAGCCTCAGAGAGACCCACTAAAGGTGAAATACGTCCTGGACTCTAGGAATTGTGAGATCGTGGACTATTTTCATGATGGGCATGGGCGATAGGAGGCCATGGCCATGGTTGAGTCTATAAAGTGTATTTATTAAGGGCTGGGGAGTGGCCAACTGCGACAGCCCCTGTGGTCTGTTAAAGGTGTGACAGTTGGACTCCAAGGTCAGGGGCATAAACGTCTTTCGGAGTCATTGGCAGAGGAATGAGTAAGAATGCGGTTGCTTCTTGCCAGAAAGAAGGCCAGAAAGAGAATCTATCCTTGTAAGTCTTATCAGTTAGTTTACTTGTGTGTTAGTGCAGTGCGTGTGTGTGTGTGTGTGTGTGTGTGTGTGTCTGTGTGTGTGTGTGTGAGCCAGAGGACAATGTCATATACCATTTATGCAAGTACTGTTGCCTTTTTATTTTTTATTTTTTTATTTTGGGGCAGAGTCTTTTAACTATCCTAGAGCTCAACCAACTAGGTAGGCTATGCTGATTGGATAGCAGTCACAAGGATCCTCATGCCCAGTGCAGGGATTACAGACACAGACCACCACCCTTGATTTGGGGGACCAAATGCAGCTTCTTATGTTTGTAAGGCAAATACGTCACCAGCTGGATCTTCTCCTCAGGCCATGAGAATCTATCTTTAAATGAAATACCACAATCTACAAAGCTAAAATTATGTTAACGAGGCACGTGGCATTCCCAAGGGTGATATGACATTGTCTAGGGAGCCCTGAAAGAGCAGAGCAAGGATGGTCAACTCAGGAAGTATGAGGACCGGCAGCTGCCTGGACCACAGAACGAGCAGATTCAAGAATAAAAATAGGAGGCGCCAAATACCAGAAGACAGATTTAGCCAGCATATCACTTAAATTACAAATTCAATTTCTGCAAAAAGTTCAACACATTTATCTATTTTGATTTTTGTGCCTTAATTTACAATTTTGTCCTGGTGAAGAAGAGTTATTGAAATATGATTTTCAGATGACAAAAGGCACCTTGAGAGTGTGATCAGAGCCTCTTAGTACATTCATGAGGTGTGCAACCATTCTCAGTATCGGTTTTCACTCATTTCCATTTCTCAACCCAGATGCCTCCACCCCACCCCACCCCCACCCCACCCTCACCCCCCCCACCCTCACCCCACCCCCACCCCCTCCCCACCCCACCCCCACCCTCACCCCACCCTCACCCCCTCCCCACCCCACCCCACCCTCACCCCACCCTCACCCCACCCTCACCCCCCCACCCCACCCTCACCCCCCCACCCCACCCCCACCCCCACCCCACCCCCCCACCTCCACCCTCACCCCCACCCTCACCCCCACCCCCACCCCACCCCCCCACCTCCACCCTCACCCCCACCCCCACCCCACCCCCACCTCCACCCTCACCCCCTCCCCACCCCCACCCCCTCCCCACCCCACCCCCACCCATCCGGGAGCCACTCCATCTCTTCTGCCCTCAGTCCCTGGAGGCTGTGACTTGCTTTCTAGCTCCATGGGTTTACCTGTGCAGAACATTCTCTGGAATCATATGTTCTCTTTTCTAATGTTCATTTCCAGGGTTCAGAAATTAATTTTTTTGTTATTGATTTAATATTCTGCAATCTTTTAAGGCTTGCTAATCACTTTGTTTTTATTGTTTGCTTTTGTTTTTGTTTTGTTTGCATTTATTTATTTATTTATTCATTCATTCATTCATTCATTCATTCATTCATTCATTCATTTGAGACGGGGTTTCTCTGCATTGTTTTGGAGCCTGTCCTGGATCTCGCTCTGTAGAACAGGCTAGCCTCGAATTCACAGAGATCTGCCTGTCTCTGCCTTCCAAGTGCTGGGAGTGCGCCACCCCCGCCTGGCCTCTTCCAATCATTTTTAGTCAGTATAATCCTCAGGCTTTTCTACATAGAAAGTCGCATTATCTGCAAACCCTGATAGTTTTACTTCTTTGCATATCATCGAGGAGTCTGGAGGGGTGGACCAGTGGTTAGGGGCAGAGTCTGGAGGGATGGACTGCAGATCCAAGCTTGCTTCGCAGATCCCTCAGTGGGTGGCTCACCATAGCCTGTAATTCTAGCTCCCGGGGATCAGATGCCCTCTTCTGGTGTCTGTGGGCACATACCCCACCAAACATAAATAAATCTTAAAAAAAAAAAAAAAATCTAAACAAAGCATTTTAAAAGCGGAGTGGTATTCCCTGTATAGATAAATCTTTAAGGTATTTTAAATCTCTGTCTTTTTACAACCCGTTTCCAAGAGCATGTTTGCTCTTAACTTATGACCACTTTTTGGATTATTTGCTCACTATTCTTCATTCCTGCTACCACTCATTTCTCTATTCTGCCATCATTTATTTTGCCAGAGCATAAGGATGGAAGAGCTGTGGAGTTTTCCATTATGACTCTCTGCTACTCTTCAAGAGTGAACGGCAGACTTCCGTGGTGGACAAACTGGGGAGGCACCGATGAGCTATCTGCTCCATCACGGCAGATGGGGCCGGCCGCGGTGTTAGTGTAGCGGGAGTGATGGTGGTGCTCCATGAGTGTCGCGTCTACCTCGGCCAGCAAGGAAACACAACCATGACTCTTCTTCAAGCAGTTTATTCAGGAACCTTGTACATCAGCTTCCACTCCCAGTCCCAATCAGGGATGTTAAAGCCTCCAGACGACTGCCTCTCCCAGGGGCTGTGTCACGGGCTTAAACACTGATTTACAGCACAGCGGAAAACAATCAAGGGTCAAGCGTGCAAGTTCTCGGGCTTAGTTCCTCCCCAGCAGATGTGTGTTATCAAATCAAGAAGAGTACTAAGAACTACTCTGGTGCAAGATGTTCCATCTGACAGCTTCAGGCTCGCTCAAGGTGCCTCGGGGTCCATGCAGCGCCCTACACATGAGGACGAGAAGCAGGGCATCACCTGGGAGCCTAAAGCACCCGCAGCACGGGCAGAGCTTTGACTTTGAATTGCTTTGTCTATTAGTCTGCTGCTCATTGCATATAATGGTGGCTTCATAAAGACAATTCCTTCCAAGTATATAAAGTCTTATATTAATTTTTATGCAATAATTATATCATACAATATAATATTAACTAGCATCGTGTTAAGGCCCTGTCTAGCCCTATCCTTCCCTCTTCCTAGTCTCCTTCCTTTCTTTACCTTCCTTCTGCTTTTGGTGTGTGTGTGTGTGTGTGTGTGTGTGTGTGTGTGTGTGTGTATAAAGCCTGGAGCACACATGTTAGAAAAATACATGCTATTTGTCTTTTTGAGCCTGGCTTATTTAGCTTAATATGATGATCTCCAGTTGCACCCATTTTTGAGGGAATTATGCAATTTTGTTCTTCGTTTTGGCTGGATAAAACACCATTGTGTATATATGCTACATTTTCTTTACCCAGCCATCTGTTGATAGATGGCTAAGCTGACATTGTACTTAGCTACTGATTCATAGCAGCAGGAAGCATGGGTAATCATTGTGTCTGGCATGCTGGTGTACAGTCCTTCAGGGTTGGTAGTCTGTTTTGAGTTTCTTGGGGAACCTTCATACATACTGACTCCCATAGCTCTACGAACTATGTTACATCCCCGTGTGTAGATAGATTTCTGTCTTTGTTTAATAAATGAAGCCCAAACCCAGAGATCTAGTCAGAAGAGGGTCAGGAAATAGGGATAACACAGGAGGGAGGGAACTACAGAGCCAGGCCCTGGGAATGTGTGTGTCTGATCATCACGCTGTGACGTAGTACACGATGTGTAGAACCGTGATCAGTACTTAATATTGACTGGGAAAAGCAAAAGCCAATCAATCCCCTTGTCCCTTGCCATCTACGTCAGAACCCTCAGCTTAAGACACGCTGCCATGGTTCTTTGTACTTGATTCACTCCAGTTGGGATGGGGCTGAGCCAAGGGTGTGGTGCAGGCACGCTTAGGCCTTGCTCCTCAAAGGGTGGTCCATGAAGCTGCAGCCCTTCTGAGCCTGCTAGATCTGAAGTGCCTCTGACCCGTGCGGATCCATTACCTGCACAGCCAGGCTGATCGCAGTGGATCTGTGTGGACCATGAAGCCTGGAGTCTGAGAAGCTTTACTCTAAGATTTCAGATCGCCCTCTTTCCGTCTTTTCTGATCCGCCTGGTCCCACAGCTGTTTAGCCCCAAATAAACACACAGAGACTTATATTAAATATAAACTGTTTGGCCAGTAGCTTAGGCTTCTTTCTGGCTAGGTCTCTCTTAATCATTAACCCATTCTATGAAACTGTCCACAATCCATCATGTTACTCCTGAGGCAGCATGGAGTCTCCGTGGCAGCCTCTCTCTGCCTTCCTCTCTCCTGAATTTTCCCCTGCCTATGCTTCCTGCCTGGCTACTGGCCAATCGGTGTTTTATTCATCGGCCAATAAGAGAAACATATGCAGGAGGACATCCCCCCATCACCTACCCATAGCCCCACTCTGTGTTTGTGGGGCATGTACATGCCAAAGCATGTGGGACAAAATTAGAGGACAACAATGGATATAAGTTCCACGTTGTTTCGCGAAGTCTGTCCTGTTCATCACTGCACACACTAGGCTAGCTCACCAGAGGACTTCTGGGGATTCTCCTGTCTTCACTTCCTGTCTTCACGCAGGACCGCTAGGATTGTAGATGCATGCACTGCTCTGGTTGGATTTAGCATACAGCATCTTTCTGCTCTTATTGCAAAAAAATTTTTAAAATATTTATTTATTTTAGAGAAAGAATTTCTTAGGATGTTTAAGCCCCCACGCAGCACCTATAGGCAGTGAAAGAGGGTTTTCAGCCCAGTCATGTTCATGAGAGTGGCTTGTGAACCCTGACTGACCAGCAGGACAGCCATTTCACACGCTTGGAGATTTGGGTGTGCGGCCAGAAGACTGCAGAGCTTGTTTGACTGTATTACTGCTTCTGACTGCATCCAGTCCTAGTGCACCTTAAAGTGCTAAGCCTGGATAAGGTCGTGGTGAACAGGAGCCCTGTAAGGAAAAAGCAGCCACAATTTTATTGCCACTTTGGTGAAATAACTGCTCCAGGAAAAGGACCTGACCAGACCACAAAGATGAAATAGAGATGCATTTGAGAGGCGTCTTCCATCAACCTCATTCATTGTACGTCTTACAGGAAGGTGTGTGTGTGTGTGTGTGTGTGTGTGTGTGTGTGTGTGTGTGTTTAGTTATTTTCCGGCAAAGTTCTCAGGAAGGATGTTGTGATCCACCCCATTGTCCAGTGTGGAACAATAAAGAACATTTACTGAAATCGAAACAGCCATTCATTAGCAAGTGACAGATCCACTGGTCAGGTTTAGCCTTTCAGCTTCCAAGCCCTGTGCTGCCCCATGCCCCTGACACTATGATGACAGGCTGACAGACAATATCCCTTTCCAGCTTCTCTCCCCCACCCCTCCCTTCCCTTAGAGTTCTGGCTGTGATTTGTGTTCCTGTGATCTGATACACTCTCAGCTATGTGAAGGTAGGAGTTAGTATACAGCATCTTGGCTTTTCTTGCAAACTGGGTCAAAAGGGTGGGCTTGGTGCAGCCCATTTTTTTTAGGTGGGTGGGGACTGTCAGGAGGTGTGAAAAGACACGAGTTTTTATTCCTAGTGTAGATTTAGCATAGGAGATGAGGTTTTGAGCGCACAGCCAAGGAACCCCAGTTTGCATGGAAGGTTTTCCCAAAGAAGTAGTTCTGGGTCAGTGTCTTGATTTTCCATGCTCAAAATAGCAACAGCACCTCTATTTTCTCCTGCTAGGCCCCAGTTCTAAGTGCGAATGAGGCATAAATTTACAATGAATGATGAGCTCAAAGCAGCTCTGTGGAGATCCACCCCCCCCCACTTCTCACTGGGATGCATATTATTTGAAGCACAGATGTTTTTCACAATGTGTTCTTCTTGGGGGTTTATATTGCAGCATCATCTGGGCTTCCTGGAACTGTAGAATCTAAGAACAGCAACGCTGCCATCCTGGGTAGCTAGCGGGGAGAATGCCCATGCCTCATTCCATTGGGAGTGGCTGGACTTGCTGAGAGAGCAACCCCCAACTTAACTGGGATGAAAAATTTTAGGTTTTCTTCTTCATATTTGCATGTAATGTCCCTCCATCCTTCTTTTCTCCCGTTCCTTGTCTTTTGAGACAGGATCTCACACATCCTAGGCTTGCCTTGAATGCCTAAGCAGCTGAGGATGTTGGGATAGGGATTACTGTGCACTAACATCCTTTTTTTTTTTTTTTTTTTTTTGATTTTTGAGACAGGGTTTCTTGCCCTGGCTACCCTGGAACTTGCTCTCTAGATCAGGCTGGCCTTAAACTCATATAGATCTGCCTCCTTCTGCCTCCCAAGTGCTGGGATTAAAGGTGTGCACCACCACCACCCAACCCATGTTTAGTTGTAAGCAGAGATGGAGACTGAGTCTAGGCCTTTGTGTGTACCAGACAAGCACTCCACCAACTAAGGTACAACCTCAGCCTTCGTATATAATGTTTCTAATGCTGACTGTGTTCTCACTTCACCATAGGTTTACCTTGCATTTCCCACATAGCACGTGGTATGAGTCATATTAACTCATATCAGGGTTTAAAATAAACAACATTTAGAGAAAATTTAATTACAAAATCCTTATTTATTTAACAGTAATGAGAGTTAATAGCACAGCGTACTATTTATTGGGTGTTTTCTGAGCCATTATAATGACGCTGAACACAGCTCTTTGCTGAAGGTAGATTTGCATCTTGAAAATGAGAAAGCTGAGGTCTAGTGGATAAGTATCCTATCCTGGTTCGCACTGCTAGAAAATGACAAAGTCTGCATTTGAACAGAGACATTTCTGGTTCTGAAGTTCATGCATATTTTTCCTTCGTTTCCCCAAATGGGAACTTCAGAGTTTCATGCAACTTCAAGATATAAATACCAGGGTAACCGAAGGATGCTAAAGGGGCTTGGAAAAGTAACCTACTTTCTTTCCCTTGTGGGGATACTGGTCCAGGGTGAGGGGTAGAACTCAGTGGACGCATGCTTCCTTAGCATGTGCAAGCTCCTAGATTCAGTTCCCAGTATTGGCAGCACATGCACTCGCGCGCACACACACACACACACACACACACACACACACACACACACACACACACCACAGAAAAGTCTAAGGAAAGGAACCAGTGGTGGGTCTTTGTGTTAAGGTGACTTGACAAAAATGGGGCACAGCATTGTCCCTTCAGCTTCTTGCTCTTGGCTATGGGATAGTTCTAGGTGTCCTCATTTAGGTATAATGTGGGAGACAGAACTTCCTGTTGAGTCTTACTTCTACCCCCTTGCCCCCCCCACACACAGAAGGGTGCACTTGGGGTCTCAGGGAGAAATCTTTCTTGTGTCCCTGCCTCCCAGCAGCTGATTTCCCTTGCTGGGTCCCAGTGGTATAGCAGAACCTCCTTGTGTCTGTCCGGAAGTGTTCTCCTGTTTGCTCACCCTGTGGCATAATGGGTGTGAGAAGAGGCAAACTATCTGGACGCTGGAGTCTACACCCTGGC